>CABHPH010159701.1:9906-27617 GCA_902168325.1 Peromyscus nudipes
TGGATATGCTGCCTACCATAAAAGTAATTTGTTTATCCACTGGGAAAGACTCACTTAGAGAAAACCAAATTTTCATTTGCAAGTGGTTATCAATTGGAGATAGTTTCTGGTGAGGTATGGAGGTGTGTGTTCATTTCTCCTTTAGGTCCTGGAACTTACTCTGGGAATTCTGGCTTGGGCTCTTCAAGAACTTAAACTCACATGGTGCATTTACAGACAAGGAGGTACACAAATACTTGTGGCATCATAAAGAATAAATGACTTACTGATCACTTCAAGTCTCAAGTAATTTGTGCTCAATAAATTGAAAATTCTTTTAAATATTATATGAATATTGATTTGGGGTATGTTTAAAAACTATGGTGAGTTAAATCATCTCATGTCTTTCAACTTTTATGTCTCAGAGAAAGACACATTTGTTGTCAATCTCTCAGAAAGTACTTTAACTTCTACTGAATTGGATTCTGACCCTTCACAAGCTATTTTCCCTATAAAAGCCAAATGTCTATGACTTGTAAGTTGTTAAATATTAATAAAGAGAACTACTTAGAGCATTATGTTTCCATATGAACTATAACTGAATTCAAAAGACTTCAACAAAATAGATTTTCTGCAATTTTTTAATCCAACATGTAGCCTTTTCTTTTAGGATATCCTCCCATAGAAGTGATACATTTTAGAAAAAAAATATTCAATGAAATATAGGTTTTCTGGTAATAAATATCCTAGTGATAGCATCAGTAGGATATTGTGAAATTTTTTTATCTCATGCTAATTCACATTATAGTCAATGTTAACATATCATTTTTAGGTACAGATATAATGATTTAATTTACATAATAGCTTTAATTTACTAAAAACATATTTTGAGAATATAATTTATATACATAAATTGATAATAATAAAATTCTGAAATTAACCATAAAGTCAATGTTTCCTCCATGTACCATCTAGAAAGCATATCTTCTGGGAATATGCCCATCTTTCAAGTATATTTCTCATGACATGGGGCATAGAATTAAATTTCAAGCAGATGAAAAGACTTATGTTTATTGGAAGTAATAAAACCACAACAATATTACAGAACTGTGTTTAAATAATCAGGAAATAGTACTTTTCTGTTCAGATTGTAATGGCACCCATTTAACAACAATACAAGAAAAATCACAGACTCAGTATCATGAAGTCTGGACTCAAATCTGGGTTTAATATAAATACAATATCACAGATAACTCCTTTATTGTCCTTCATCTTCAAAATTTTCTTATATACACTTACAATAATCCTTAACACAACATGAATCAAAGTTAGTATACATAATTTTAAAAATCACTTAAAAAATCACATAAGGAAACAAACTCAAATACTTAATTTAGTCAAGTTACTCCTATCAAATTTTAACCACATTGAATTCAATGTTTTAATATTCATATTATAAACCTATCTAAAATAAGCTAACATTGCTTATTAGCAAGAGCATGACATACATACCTAATGTTTATTTGTTTTTTATAATGTTTAACTAATTTCTAAGTAGCAATTATTTATATTTATCTAATAAATTACTAACCTATATCTTTATAATGATACACACAATTATGGAGAATAGGTGAGATTGATGTATGTGCCAAGTGAAACTTCACTTTCCTTGAAGTTTCTTCAAATTTTACAGAAAAAATTAATCTTTTTGGACAATGAAGATGTTACTCTTCTAGTGACAATTTTAATTAATCATTCTGCAATTTTAAGTAATGTCAAGTAATATAACTATTTTCCAGTTAATAGTTTTCTTTTTTCTGATATCAATAATTCAGAATGTAAAATCAAAACTAATGCTCCTATAGCTGAGTTTCTAAACCAGGGGTTTTAATTATTTGAGTTGTGTAACTCTGCAATTATCAAAGGGAGGAGGACACTTAACAACTGTAAGTTGTACTGAGGCCTTAACATTAGGTTAAAGTCAACTCTGCTTTAAATAAATAAAACTCTCTATAGAAATATATTTGAAATAAAGATAGAGGTTGTGAACATGCTATGTTAGAAACATACATGAACACTCTTGTGTCTTTCTACAATGCCAGATTTATTGAATAAATAGAAATGGTATAATGGTTTTAAAGGCAGCAATTTCTATCAAAGGTTCTACTATTCCAATATTAATTAGTGATACTCTCAGATTACATATTATACATCACACAGTAAATATGTCTAAGTGTAGATAGCTTGAAGTACAGATATTACAGAATTAAATGTTTCAAGAGAGTTCATGAGGTTTTTGAGGCCTGGGAGCTAGGGTTTTATAGTAATAGAAATGACTCTTTGTTGTGGTAAGATTATAGATACATGCAATGACTCACTGATGTTTTAGAATCAGGATG
This sequence comes from Peromyscus nudipes, assembly GCA_902168325.1. Classification (NCBI taxonomy): domain Eukaryota; kingdom Metazoa; phylum Chordata; class Mammalia; order Rodentia; family Cricetidae; genus Peromyscus; species Peromyscus nudipes. The sequence continues at coordinate 12,285 of CABHPH010159701.1, forward strand.
AATAATCAGATTTGAGCTTTAGGAGTGAGATGAAGCAAATATCATAGAATAGGTCCAGGTAGCTGAATGGATAAAAGGTTTAGATGCATGAGCACGGGTATGGGCATGTGACAGTAGAGTGAGCCATACCAATAGCCATGTATGAACCATGTTGAAGCCTCCATGATAGTCAGAATTCCTCTGCCTATTATCCTTTGACGTACATGTTGGGTGATCAGATAACAGATCAATCCAGTTTTCCTCACTTTAAATTTTCATTGGGTTCGTGTACTAAGTAAGTTCTTGGGTCTGGTTTTGTTATGATTTTGATATGCTCATGTGCCATTATGGTCTCAAATCACCACAATAAATTTATAGGTTGTCACCTTTTCTATTCCCAGAAATAAATCATTTATCTACCCAGGTGTACAATCTTCTATTCTAGTAAATGTGTCAAATGTTATTTGTGAAATTGAATCTTTGAGGGCAAGATGCATTCTGAAAACCTATGGTTTATGCAATATGGAGAAAACATTATCTGATCTCGTTAGTAGACTATGTTGCACTGTCAGGTGGTGCTTAAAATACATGACGACAGTAATCACCTGACCACTTCTTGCTAATACAGGTCCTATCAAAACAAAACTTAAGTTGGGGTATAAAGGTATCTTTTAAATCTAAGAACGCTTTGACATAGACTGGATGACCAGTTGTTGGATGCAGCATAGGATATATAGAAAGATGTAGTGTCAATAAGTAAATGAAGTCAGTCTCTGCTAATATAATAGCAAATATATGTTTCATGATATTTAAATACCCAACAGCATATAATATAGGGTCACTTTCCTATATTATTTGTTACTGGGATTAAAATAAAAAACATTAGAAAAAATTTTACTCATAAAGCTTAGAGTGATTTTTACATGCAATGCACAATTCACAATTCCAAATTTCAAAATGTCCTGCTAGGAATGGTCAATGAAGACCACTTTGAAAACTCGAATAGAGAATCCTTTAGCTCCTCAGGATTTCTGGAGCTCAGAACAGGATGCACAAACATTGAGAAATATTATTCCATAAAGTCAATGGAAATTTTTTAGGAAAGTGTGAAAGTCATGAATGTTACATGGAGTGAACAACTTCTCCTAGTTCTTTGTTATAAAGAACTGTTACCTGTTGGAATCTATCATCTAAAGCACTCCTTCTCTTTAGAGGAAAAGAAATCTTCTGAATGGGCTTAGAATTCAAGGAATGTCACTCACCTGGGATATGAAAGGAATAACAAACAAACAAAAACTTCATTAAATAACATCTCAAGAATAGATTTGAGTTGTTGGAGAAAAGAAGCAGTAGCCAGAAGACACACTGTGGTACACTTGGCGTTCTAGCCAGACATGGGAGTGTATACATGTCCTCATGATAATAAAGGCATTGTTAGTTTGAGACCAGCTAGAGTCTATGTGAGACTGATTTAATTCATAGAAAGAAGCTTTCTAATACATAATAATAATAATGTTTTAATATAACAATAAATAAAATAAGTGAATAAAAGAACACAATGAAATAAAGACACCTGAGAGAAGTATTTGTATTTTAATAAAAACAACATACAAATGTCTGTAGCATCAGAATTGAGGACAATGCAGACTAAATATTATTATAACCAATGGCTAGAAATTTATCCTACTTGAAAAATGTAACTTTATACCATTAAAAATACAAAAGTCAAAATGAATGAAAGACACATTTGCCATATAAACACAGCACATTCCAATTCTCAGGCTCTGTGCACAATTAAAAACAAAACTTTGGAAGTCCCAAGAAGATGTTGATAGAAGAAATACTAGAAGTCCATTAGGTTGAAAGTGAATGACAACATAAAGCAATCAAACTTCACAGATAAACTGAGAATGCCATGAAAGAAAATTATACAGCAAATGTGAAAAAAATATAGGTGTGTATTTCTCCTCCATTCCTCTCTTTATTAAAAAATGCAATATGAATAATAACTCTCGATATATTTGTATTTTTAGTACTATGACTTATGATAACTCATCTACACTTCCACAAAATAAAGAATGATATAAATTGTGGCTCAGAAGTTAACACAACTTGTTTTACAAGTATACTTTTGTTCTTTCTTATTCTTATAAGTAATGTATGTCAGTTATATAGATATGTAACTATAAAAAGAAAATTTCTAGTAATTTACAACAGAAATTGTATAGTATATAATATCAAAATATTAACACATAAAAGAAGAAAAATGAGGCTATGGAGAGACAAGTACCCTACACGTTAAACTTAAATTAGAATAAACCAGTGTGATTTAACACTGTTTAAAATAAGATCTGTCAGTCTCTGTGATGGAGTTGGTGAGATCAAGAAAAACATGGAAAATGGGCTTCTGGGAAGTTCTGTGAGCGATTTCTTGATTAGGCTACTTGAAGTGGTAAGATCAACCACAATGTGGGCAACACCATCTTATGAGGTCAATGAAATGGTGAAAGTGAACTGAGCAAATCACTCATCAATATTTGCTTCTTTACTTTGCTCATGCTACCTTAACTACCTCAACTGGACTTTAGCCAAATTTTGTAGTTCAGATCCATGTACTCACACGGAGTTCACAACCTTCTGTAATCCTTGTATAAGTGGTCCACAGTCATATATGCAGGGAAAATATTAATACGAATAAGGAATAAATTTAAAATATTAAGAAGACATTTATGTATATCACAAGAATATACATGGCATGTGGTAAACACTACATTAAAATACATTATTAAATTTGACTAGATGAAAGAGTACCATCAAAAACAAATTAGTTCATGTGTTTCCATTCATTTGGCTATTTGTCCCTGTGCTTTATCCAACCCTGGTCTCAACAATTCTCGCTCATATAGACCCTCCTCTGAATGGTATTGTAAAATAAAATAAAAAAAATAAAAAATAAAAAAATAAAAAAATAAAAATGCTAATCACAAAAAAACAAATTAGCTCATATTAGATAAAAATCTGACATGTGTTCTGTGTTCAAAAAACATAGGAAGACTCCAGACTAAATGGTGTAGAAATCCGCTATATTGTGATGGTAGATACAAATCAAATACAGTGAATTGAGTGATATCCAGTGAATTGGTAAAGGACAAAGGACACTATGGGTATCATTTTAATGTTATATTCAGAATAGATTGCCATATGATCCATCACAATGACTGCAAAAATACTCAACCTGAATGTGAGTGACAGCATCCAACAAGCTAGAAGTTCATATGTCAAAATTCATTATACAGATGTATGCTCTGCCTTCCCTGAATAAATATATATCTGGATGTGATTATCTCCTATGGGCACTCAGTTTCTTATTCTTTTACCTCTAAATATGGACATTAAAGCAATTCTCCTAGGAAATTCCAGTCTGATAGACGTTTTGGTTGTATCATTGGACCCTCTAATCCCTCAGCTTCCTAGACAGAGCTTATATTGTTCTCCAATTGTGTGATGCCATTATTAGACTTGTTAGCCTCTGAGTGTCTAAGTCAGTGTACAAAGCCCTGCCTTCTATTGCTTTCTGTATCCCCAGAAGATATCTGTGTAAAAAAAGTCTGCAAATATCAACTGCAAAGGATTTGAAATTCCATTTGCAATTTCAATAAAATCTATCTCTAAGCCATGAACTGCTACAACAGATACATAAAACTATTGTCATGATAAAATATGCATCTATTACAAACACAGATATTTAGATGAAAGTTGATAAAGGTTTTATTAAAAATGGCAGAAATTGAAGGAATTAATAATTCATTATGAATAACTGCATATTTTGGAGTCCATCTTAAGGAGTGAGCAGAAAAATTAAGCAGAATAACTAAGTCATAAAAGACATAATAAACTGATGCTAGAGAGATGGGTCAGTGCACAGAAGCACATTTTGTGTTTACAGATGCCTGAAGTTCAAAATTTGATTGCCAACATCCAAGTCAGCAGCACACATAGATTATTAAAATTAAAAGTAAAATATTTTAAAAGAAGACATAATAAACTAAAAATATGCCTGATATGTGTGCACATACCTAGACAACATTAGAAAAAAATACTTTTCAAACATACACAGGATATTCTAAATATTTACATTAAACTATGCATAAAATAAATCTTGCTAAATTTGTAAGAATTGGCATAGCATAAAGATGTGCCCATACTAAAGCAAAACAGATTTAAAATCAATAATAAGAGTATTTATGAGAACAATATAACTGCATAGACACTATGTTGCATAATTCTTCATTCCTTTTATTTCATTTTGCATGCAAAATCTGTACGTATGCCTGAGGTAAACTGTTGTATTTAAGTACATGAATATAGTATGTGTTGAACAAATCGGAGTAAAATAAAACTTCTTTCTTCTCATCATGTCTTTCTTTCTGGGCTTTCAAACAGTTCTATCCCAGATCATTGTAAACTATATTGTAAAGCCTACTCATCTCATTGCATAGTACACAGGAACTAATTTTCCTTTCTGGTATTTGCATATCTATTATAAATTCTCTTTAGCCCCATTACCCTGAACATTTCCTAGTTTCTATTATTTATTATAATAAATTACTATCCATTTATTTTTCATTATTATTTTTTGACAATTTTATACATGCTTAAAATGTATCTTGGTCATTTTTATTCTCTACTCCCTCTTACAAATTGCCACTGTGTTCTACCCAATACATCTCTGTCCTCAGTACTAATGGTGGAAGCGATAGATCCCAATACTTCAGATCAACTTTTTAAACTTCTACATCTAAAAGAAAATAGGAAATTATTGTCTTCATGTGTCTGGCTTTTTTTATTTAACAGAATATCTATGGGTTTTACACATTTTTCTGCAAATATAGTTACTAATTTTAATAGCTGCCAAGGAAGTGCAGCAATTAAATAACCCTAAACAGCTGACACACTTATGAACCACAGCAATTATCACCATGGTAAGATATGCACAAAGGCACATTAAGTGGCACTCACTTATTGTTGCCAACTAACAGCTGTTTAGTTGGACTTAAGACTTATTCAATAGGAGGAAATCAAATCTAGTTCTGAAAATCTAGTGATATCAAGGACATTAAAAGAGAATCTACTAGGGCTGGGCAGTGGTGGCACATGCCTTTAATCCCAGCACTCAGGAGGCAGAGCCAGACAGATCTCTGTGAGTTCGAGGCAAGCATGGTCTACAGAGCGAGATCCAGGACAGGCACCAAAACTACACAGAGAAACCCTGTCTCAAAAAGCAACAACAACAACAACAACAAAAGCAGAATCTACTATGTCAAATTGCTAGATGAATATAATTCCTTACCACATACATAATCCTATTATTATACCACAAAATAAGTATGGCTACCACCTCTCAACAAGGAAGTCCTTCTTTATCACAAATTTAGAAAAATCACAGAAAACCCTAGATTATTTGGACATAATCTAGACCAATAGCTACTAGATTGCCCAACCCTGATATATCTATATCACAAATCCTGCAACAATGGTTGAGAAATATCACTGAAAATCAGGAAGAAAGATGGTAGGGGTCAGAATAGTAGGAGATCTACTGTAAAACGGGCTTTCCTAGAATAGGTCAAATAAATATGTCTGGAACAATGGTAATATGAATAGACATGGTAACATGAAAGGGGAAAGATTTCATGGGTTCCCACCTTGGAACTAAGAACTATAGGCAAATGGGAGAGGAAGAATTGGCCTCTCCCAGAGATGAGCCCCATTATTGGTTGTTCAATGCAGAGTAATCAGCTTTGAAACCATATACAGAGCACCAGAAAAATGGAGTCAGCGTATTGTGTGTATATTAATATATATTTGTACATACAAGTGTATATATACATATATACATATATATGTAGGTAGGTAATAATAAAAAAGTGGCTATAACTTGAGAATAGGGGCATAGGAAGGATTTCAGAGAGGGTTGCTAGTAGGGATTGGAGGGAGGAAAAAGGTGGGGAGAGTGATATAATTTTACTTTAATTCAAAACAAATTACAATGAACTATCCTTTTGTTTTTATTTATGATAGTTTATTTTGAATTTTTTAAAAAAATTGAGTTTTTAATTTTATTACAACATTTTTCTCCTTTCATTTTTTTTTCCTTTCAAGCCTTCCCATGGACACTTCTCCACTCACCTTCAAATTCATGATATCTTTTTTAACTAATTGTAATTGCATGCTGTTATGTGACAAGACTTTTCTTGGGGAGACACAACCCACACATCTATGCTGTGGAGAGGTAGCGTATGACAAAGTAAATGACAGATACCTCCTACGTCCAATTTGGAGAACAAATGAGTGTTGTTGTCTTACTTATAAGAGCAGAAAAAAACTCAAAGACAGCTTCATCACCAAAGTCCACCCCAGCATGGATGGATGACAGCTCACAAAAGCTGGGAAGCTGAAGCGTCCTTCACAGCCTGCAGGCAGCTCAACAGGCTGGATAGTGTCCTTTCCACGTGTCTCAGCTGCTCTAAACCTTCTCCCAGCATCTCAACTGATCTCTGCTTCTTTCAGGCAGCTGGTCTGGTCTCAAATCTGTGAAATTTGGTTCATCACAGTCTTCTCTGTGACTTGGCTTGTCTGTAACTAACAGCAAATTTTAGGAGGGAGGGACGTAGTGAGTACAGTCAGCTTCAGGGACTTCTTGGGGCTATTTTGAGTTGTTATCATATATATATTTGTCTGTATAATGTTACTTGTATGTATGTTTTCAGGTATGACCAAAGAAAGAAAGAAGGCAAACAACACCCCTATTCAACTATGTTGCCGATGGACCACATCAATGACTGGCGTGTCATAATAACCACAAGGATTCAGGAATGTTATACATAACTTTTTGTTAACCAACAGCTTTCTAATTGGCCTTCAAACCCACTCACAAGAAAGAAACCATGTATAGGACTCGAAACCTTGTTAACTAATCAGTGCTACTAAAGTCATGGTAGTTGGAGAAGAATCTGCAGCCATTTATTTACTAAATAACATTCATAATAGCAGAATAATACTTTTGTGTGACTATATTCTATATAGTCCTTATTTGTTCAATTGTCATTATACATATTGTGGGCATTGAGCATATGCTGGTTGTGGGAGACCAGCCACCACACTTATTTACCCCAGAACTCTTGAGGAATGAGGCATAAGAGAGTTAGTTAGAAATAGTGGAGAAAAAAAAAAAAACAGAGAAAACATGGGATAGACTCAGGTGGTCCTGAAACCTTATCCACCAGCCCAGAATTTATTCCAAAGGTTTATTTATAACAATGCCAAGGGGTGGAGCAAAAGAACTCCCCTTTGCTAGTTACAGTCACCTGGTACCCAGGCCCATGGTCCAATCAACCTCTTATACAGTCCTCCTGGGTACAGCCACTAGGATACCTAGGCGGCTCCAACAGCTGATTGTAATTCTTAGCTATCATGAGTATGCCACAATGAAGCATTATGGGAAGCAAAAATGATTTTTGTTTTAAAGACTTCATTGCAGTTGGACATCCTTAATTGGAAGAGTAATAACTGGATCATGCCATAGATCTGTATTAACCTTACTTTTTGATGGACCAACATACTATTCTTAATAATGACTTTTCTTATTGATATATCAACAGTAGATAAATGTTTTCTTTTCTCTATATCCTTACCAATATTTATTTTGTTTTAATCTTTTGCATAATTTATTATAAATATCATGAAGGATATCTCACATAAATTTACATTTTTATTTTCCTTATGGCTAATTATGTTATTTTTAAAAATATTTTGGCCATTTCATTTGTATTTCTTCTTTTGAGGAATATCTATTGAGATATTTGCCTGCTTTTAACAAACTGTTTTTGTGATTACTGTTTATTGAGTTCCTTGGTGTTCTGAACATTAATTACTTCTCAGATGAATAGTTTGTCACTATTTCTTCCCATTCTGTATATTTTCTCTATATTTAATGATCAACTCTCCGTTCAAAGGTTTGCTAGTTTTATATAATCAGAGATTCTGTTGTTTTTCTTTCATTTAGTTTGAGAGATAAGGATAAAAATTTACTGTTTTTATTCATTCCGTAAAGTATTTCCCCTATGTTTTTTCAATTGTTTTACAGTTTCACATCTCACATTTCTCAGCAATCTACTCTTTTTTATTATTATTAGTTTATGTGTCTTTCTAAGGCTATTCTGAAACTGTCTTGGTTATTAAATCTCTATAGCATGCTCAAGATCAGACATTGTAATATCTGAAACTTTATTATTTTTGTTTAAGAATGTTTAGCATGCCTCCCAGTGCAATGAGACCTGGGCACATAAAGAAGAGCTACAGCTCTGCCCAGGACAGTTGTGCTAGGGAGGAGACGTCAATGAGCAGCTACCCGGCACAATGAGGTCTGGGTGGATAGAGTACAGCTATACGTCTGCCCCAGGCAGTTGTTCTAGGCAGGCAGAGATCAACCACAAGGCCACCGGGTGCCTGTGGCACTGGGATGTCAGGCACCGTTATGGTGAGCAAGTATATAGTGGGGAAAAGGAAGAGAGAGAGGCAGAAAGGTTCATGTGCTGCAGAGGAGGCAGATCTGAAGAGTTGAGGGCAGTGAGGAAGTGGTTGACGTGGCTGGTCTGCTTGATACATGGGCCATGGTGAGGTCCTTGCCTGGGCTGCTGCCAAGAGCCATGTCTCTGTCTGTGGCCCTGAACTAATTGTGGTAGTCTGTGTGGATGTCCGTGGCTCCTGTTACCAAGGAGGGCCCGGCAGACTCCCAGAGGCTGGACAGGTGACCATGTTGACAGCTAACGGATGTGTCCCCTCAGGCACCATGCTATTCTAAGAGATCTGGTTTATCAGTTTTAATTCTAGCAGTCATGATCACATTTGATTTTACATGTTGTTTGCTGTATTATTCATTTTTTGGAACTTCTCTACAGATGTCTATTTGCTAAATGAAATTAAATACAATTGACTTCTTTCATATCTTAAGTATAATAATGTCAATAATATAAAAAATAGTAAAGATAAAATATCCTTAACATAGCAGTAAGAAATGAAATGTTTAGAAACTAATTTATCAAAAAAAATTCCATGCCTCACTATCTGATATCTATAAAATATTATTGAAATATCAAGGAAGAAATGAAGATTTTGAAACACACTCATTTCATGGAAAACAATACTAACTCTTACTATCAGAACAAGTTAGATTTATTAACAATGGCACAATAAATACAAGGCATATCCAATGGGCATTTTTACTCTAATAAGCAATTCTCTCTTGAAAGTCTCATGAAATCTCCAAGTAAAACAGGATTGAAATAGGACACAACTGAAAACTGCACATTACCTCACTTACAAATTATAATGCTATGACAATTTAAAAAGCATGTTATGATGTATGAATCAGGACACACATATATTATAAATAAATAGTACTCTAAACACAAACCTTACCCCTGTGGTTAATTAGTTTTTGCCCAAAGTGTAACAAAAATCATTATGAAAATACCATCCTATCTCAACTGGTGCTGAGAAATGTATTTGTCAGAAATTGTAGGTAAAACAATAACAATTCTCAGAAAATCATGGAGTATCCTAAACTCACTCAGATTAGACAATATGTGCTTATATATCCTAGGGAAATAAAACAATGAAAAAATTATGAATAACATTTCAAAATAAGGAAGAAACATTTGAATGAAAAAGTACATCATCAATCAATTGAAAGTCCAGAGAAAGGGAACGTATCCACGTAAATTATATGTTTGACACAGAATCTGAATGTATAATAAGTTCTTCAAATACAATGATAAAAAAAAGAAACATTTGGGTAAAATACTTGGTTGACGTGTTTTTTAAAGAAGCTACATGAAGAGAACTACTGTTTGAGTAAGTGTCTCTGGAATTTCCATATATTAATGTCTTACTCACCAACCTGTAGAGCTCACAGGAAGAGGGTGTAACTTCAGGGGGTGAGGCCAAACAGAAGAAGCAGAAGTCACTGAGAGCCATCCCAGGAACTTCATTTCATATCCCTTGCCTCTGTGCATCATTTTTAGTTTGTACACCCCTCCTCTTCTCCCTCATCCTCCATTCCCCCTCCATCTCTTTCTTTCTTTCCTAACTCTCATGAAATGGAATAATCCACTTCTCATATCACATACTCCTGCTATTTTGTACTCTTTCAGCACAGGCTAAGAATCAATATAACCAAAAGTGATCATGAACTAAAACTTCTGAAAACTACAAAAACCAACAAATCTTTAATGTTATTTAAATTAAGTCTCTTAAAATTTTTGTTAGTGAAATCAAAGTCTAAGTAACACAATTAATATACATGTAAAAATGTGCCTACAGGTGCCTAGAAGTATGCATTCAACAACAATGAGGTGTCAATCACTTTCAAACTTGCCTAATGCAGAGAATAATAATGTATGAGAATGTAGAGAAATTGTCATATTGTGAGAGGAGATGGTAATTTGCAGCTTCTTTAGAAAACAATGTGTTGGTAGTTCCGAGAAATGTAGAGTACAGACACTTCAAATGATTCAGCCTTTCCATTTCCAGGTATATACCCACGATAAATTAACACACTTTTACAGAGAGACTGGTAAAAAATGCTACATCATTGTTTATAACAGCAAAAATCAAGGTATTACCTTAGGATTAGATGAAAGAGAAAGCAATGTACTCATACAAAGAATTTTTGCGAGAAAATGTCATGAAATACCAATATATTCTACAACATAGAGGGATCAAATGCCATATGAGTGGTAAAAATCTGGACACAAAATGTTGTATGCTTGCTATATAATTCAATTTATAATACCCATCTAGTAAATTCTGCTTTAGAAAGTTGAATGAGGTTTGAAGGGCAGTTGAGAGGTAGAATTGTAAAAGACTCATTATGAAGAAGGGCTTTTAAAAACAAATACAAAAACTTGAAAAATAATTTTATGGTGATGTTCATATGCAACATACTGAATAATATTGTTTAACACATTTTGATATTATGAAGAAAAGATTATATCTCAAGAATATCACAGTACTTTTTTTAAGTATATTAAAAACTTTAAAGTTTGGTTCCCTAAAATAAAAAAAAAATTACCATTCAAACAGAGAATATAACAAGGACAGGAGGAAGGATTTAATGAATGGGTACTGAAACGGCCTCGTTAATTGTACCTATTTGTTTCTACAAAAGAGAAAAGTGGAACGATCAATTAGATCAGTGATTTAAAATAAGCCCATTAAAGGGGAATTCTGTTTATAGAAATATATTATGAAGTATTCAAAATGTAGCATTATTTGCTTAACAGATGTAATTTGAAATGAACAGTCACAATAGTGGAACTGCTGAAAGAATTTGTAGCTTATTATCAGTAAGTTCATGTCATGTTACGTGGGGTCTCAATTGCATTTTAATACACAAGGAGCTAATAGAAATTGATGTCAGTGTTTGCATGTTTGTTTTTATGCTTGGTTTTTAAATAAACATATTGCTTTGACATTTTTGGTTTGATTCTGACTTCTGTTTTTTTTTCTGGTTTTATTTTTGTTTTGATTGTTTTTTTTTTTTCTTTTAACAATGGCTCAAGAATAAAAGAATACATCCACATTAAGAGACATCCAATTTTCTTTTCCTTTCTTATTTTTTTTCTAGTTCCCTTCTTAGACACTGGTTGTGATGTTTGCTAGACAAGCACTTTGCAGCTGAATTAACTCTTTATCATAGAAATGTCCAATTTCAAGATTCTACTTATTATCCAAATACTACTATACTGTGCTACAGGTAATTTTTTGACCCTCTGATCTTGCATCTCATTTTGTGGCCATGACTAATTGAAAGAAACTATGGCAAAAGGAACTTTGCAGGTGTTATTAAGGTTATGAGACACTTAAGATAGGCTATGTATTAAATTACCAGGATGGATCAACTGTAATTACAGACGTTACTAAATGTAAAAGGAAATGTGAGTGATTTGTAAAAAGAGATTTCAAAATCCTTGTCTGTCTTGAACATAGAGAAATGAGCAAAAGAATCCATTCTTGTGCCCAATAACAGAAGACAGAATGGTGAACAGGAAACAGTGAGCACATAAAAATGAATTCAGTTGATTGCCTTAATTAAGAATTCAAACTAAATAACCGACTTCATCCTTCAAAGATTTTATGAAATCAACGTAACTATGACCTGCAGAATAAACTGAAGATGTTTAGGATGACAATGAGGGCTATTTTAACTCTACAAATTTCTATCACTGTGTTAAAGTGGAATAGAGAATGGGTACATCTTGGTAAGTGAGTTTTAACATTCAGAAACAAATTTTACATGAAGGTCAGCTATGTGTAAATACTCATTTACATAAATTTAATCTGAAAAGGTACACAATATTACAACTGCTCATTTTCTCTAATTATCATTGAAAATACACTTGATATACCATGTGCTACTGCGTTATCAGGTGCAAGAAACTGCCTTTTGAAAGGCTGATCAGAGCAATTCAAGTGACTCCCAATACAATACAGACTTGGCTGCTTCTCTGGGGTGAGTGTGGACCTTCATTGCTGAAGACCACATTCTCAGGATATAAGACTCAGATATGAGTCTAGTTGATCTAGTTATGGACTGAAATCATCCCTCCTGTGATCTACCTTCACCAGTGCCAGAATATACTATATAAGCTGCAAAGGGAGGAAAACAATCGAACAGTCCTACCCAGTTGCTACACTTATGAACCATGGCAATGATCCGCATGGCAAGATATCTATAAATGAGCAATAAGTGGCACTCATATTTTGGTGGCAACCAATAATTGTCTAATTGGATGTAGACTCCCTCAGTAGGAAATAAATAAGTCCTGGTAATAAAAACCTAGCCAGCTGCCTGGGGCAATGACTTATATACCTTAAACAGAATCTATTACTATCACTTTGCTAGAGCAGCATAATTTCTTAACTGTGTTCTAAATCTTATACCCATAGGTTAATGTAGCTACCACCATCATTAAAGAAGCCTCTCTTTACAGTAAATGGAGATCATCACAGAAAACCACAATTGGACACAATTTAGAAATGAACAGATCCCAGGAAGACCAACCCCAATGAAAATATGTACATTACAGCCATTGCATCTATGGCTCAGTTAACAACATAGAGGGAGAGGGGGCAGAATAAATATAAACTCGTGAGCACCATGAAATCTGCTGTGATACAGTCTTACCTAGGAATGGTTGCATAAACAAGACTGGAATGATGACAGTATCAGTGGGCATGCTAACACAGCAGGTGAATCATTTTTTCAGTTTCCCACTACTAGACAAAAAAAAAAAAAAAATCACGTGCACCTAATGACTGCTAGAAGAAGCATTAGTTTCTTTCAAGGATAAGCCCCAGGTATTGGTTGTCCAAGGCAGAGTGGTGAGCTTTGAAACTACATATACACAAATTACAAAACTTAATTCATCTGGTGAATTTATTCCTTCAGGTATGTGTATACAGATAGGAATGTGGGTGATAGTGTGTGGGGGGGGTGAAAATGATATCAAAGAAAAGGAGTGTGGTGTTTTGAGGGAGGGAAGTGTTGTTGACATAATTCTATTTCAATTAAAAATAAATATTGCATTTAAATTATAGAAAATCAACAAATAATGTGATGCGTTCTTGATACTTTCTTACTATTTTTGTGAACACAGAAGTATAATTTTGAAAATAACAGTTAAATAACATACTGTTACATTTTTATATGAGCATTCTTTTAGAAGTGCTGAATGCAAACTCAGTTCCTGTCTGCATTGTGATTACATTTAGTGAGCTTTTGTGTATCTTCATGAAGTAGTAACCTCTGAACAGCATAAAGAAACTTACATCATGACTGATTTTCTTTTCTTTTTTTGGGGGGAGGGGTTCAAGACAGGGTTTCTCTGTGTAGTTTTGCACCTTTCCTGGAACTCGCTTTGTAGACCAGGCTAGCCTCGAACTCACAGAGATCCGCCTGCCTCTGCCTCCCCAGTGCTGGGATTAAAGGCGTGTGTCACCACTGCCCGGCATGACTGACTTTCTTTATGAATATATCTTGAAGTAAGATATGAATAATTTCTAATTTTAGGTAATTGCAAAAAAATGTGTGTGTGTGTGTGCATATGTAGCAGCATAAAATTTCGAGCTTCATAACAAAGAGTGGATAAAACTGTACCATGTGATGTACAATATGGTTAAGCAGCAATATTTAATAGATTAGATATATTAAATACATTTCTAAAGTGCAATATCTTCAACTCATGATAGAGTTATACTGAGAAACCCTATCACAAGTACAAGAACATCAGAATAGCACAATGGGAAAATTATGCTACAAGCTGTCTTCCTACACTGAGAGATATGCGGAAAAGAATTCTACAAAAAAAAAAAAGAATTCTACAATGGCTCCATGATTAACTGGGTTTCTGTTTGTTAGTTTTGTTTTGCTTTTAATAAATCAAATAATTTACTACTGAATTTCACAGGAATATTTACCTAATATTTCCTGTCAAAACTTTATTGAGCTTCTAGAATTAATGCACAGAGTACTCTGGTGGTGTCTCCATAATGCAATGTCATTGGATTTCTTCTTCTTCTTCTTCTTCCTCTTCCTCTTCCTCTTCCTCTTCCTCCTCCTCTTGTCTTCTTAGAGGGACAAATCTGTATTGAGATATTTATTATTATTTATTTTCCAAATGGCCTGCATGGGTCAGTGTCAGGTCATTTTCATTGTATATCATGACATTTCATTTTAGTGACTTATGGGATTCCTGAGTGTCAAAAAAAAAAAAAAAAAGAAAAAAGAAAAAAAAAACTACAGATGTCCATAGGTTTGTGAACTTATGTCTGGGTCTTTAGTTTGATTCCCTTAATCATCATGTCTGTTTTTTATGCCAATATCAGGTTGTTTTTGTTACTATAGCTCTGTAGTACAATTTGAGATTAGGATGGTGATAGCCCTAGTATGTCGTCTATTATTCCAGATTGTTTTATTGATCCTGGGCTTTTTGTGTTTGCATATAAATCTTAAAATTGTCCTTTGACATTCTGCGAAGAATTATTTTGGAATTTTGATGGAGATTTCATTAAATCAGTTGATTGTTGTTGGAAAGATGGTAATTTTTACAATAGTAATAATACAGATCCTTGACCATGAGAGATCTTTCGATATTCTGATATAGTCTTCCATTTCTTTCTTTATGTTTTCAAGTTCTTGTACAAGTATTGGAGTTGCCTGGTGCCTGGTTAGAATTCCTCCCAGGGTGCTTTTTTTTTTTTTTTTTTTTTTTTTTTTTTTTTTTTTTTTTT
>CABHPH010159701.1:27717-48722 GCA_902168325.1 Peromyscus nudipes
TGAAATCACTGATGTAAAGAGTTAGCAATGAGTAGAGTTTGTTGATTCCCATTAGTTTGTGGTTGTGGCGTGTTTTAGTTCCCCAATTTGGTTCACTGTTCTGAGTTTTGTTTTTTCCTAGTATTATTGATTGAACAGTTCAGGTTGCAGTTTTCCTTCTGTTCCTTCTGCATTGCTTGGTTTGTAGATACGTATGACTTAAGTTTGGTTGTATAATGTGGAATTTCTTTCTTTATCCAGATATAGTTATTGAATGCTTTGATTAGGATAGTAGTCTGGGCTGGCATCTGTGGTCTCTTAGAATTTGTAGAATATCCCTCCAAGATTTTCTGGCTTTGGCGTTCTCCATTGAAAAGTCAGGTGTTATTCTAGTAAATCTGCCATTTATATGTTATATGGCCTTTTTCCTTTTCAGCTTTTGATATTCTTTCTTTGTTATTTATGTTTAGTGTTTTCATTTTGAAGTATCATGGGGAATTTCTTTTCTGTTCCAGTCTATTAGGTGTTGTGTTCTTGTATCTCGATAAGCATTTTCCTTCATAGGTTAGGGAAATTTTCTTCTATGATTTTGTTGAAAATATTTTCTGTGCTTTTAACCTGAGTTTCTCCTTCCTCTATTCCTATTATTTGTAGATTGAGCTTATTATAGTGTCTCAGATTTCCTGGATTTATTTTTTTTATTTAAAATTTTCTCTGACATAGGTATCCATTTTTTCTATCAAGTCTTCAATAACCAAGATTCTCTTTCTTTCCTTGCATTGTGTTGGTGAGGCTTGCCTCTGAGGTATCTGTTGCATTTGCTTAATATTTTCCCACAATTTAATATTTTCCCACAATTTGTGTTTCTTTGTAGATTTCATTTCTAATTTCATGTCTCGACCTGTTTTCTTCATTTCATTCTACTTTTTTATGTTTTCATAGATATAACATGAATCTTAACAGGTCTTATTGAAGGGATCTCAGCTGAACAGCCTAAAAGCCCCTAGTTCCTGGTCTTCACGCCTTATGTACCTTTCTGCTTCCTGCCATCACTTCCTGGGATTAAAGGCATGTGTTCTTCCCAAGCAAAGACATGTGATCTCAAGTGCTGGGATTAAAGGTATGTGCCACCATGCCTGGCTCTGTTCCCAGTGTGGCCTTGAACTCATAGAGGTACAGATGGAACTCTGCCTCATGAGTGATAGGATTAAAGGCATGTGTGCCACCACTGTCTGGCCTCTATGTCTAATCTAGTGGTTGTTGTGTTCTCTGACCCCCAGATAAGTTTATTAGGTAACAAAATATATTAACCACACATAGATTTCTTTAATAAATTTATTTATATTCTATTTACCATCCATTTTTGAGCATATTCATAATTGCTATTTCAAAACTCTTGCTTTGTGCTTCATCTATCTTGCATATTTTCAGGGCTTACTGTAGTACACATGGGCTCTAGTGGAGACATATTACCCTTGCTGTTATTCATGACATTTTACTTTGACATCTAAGCAGCTGGAGTTGGGAAGCCTGTAATTATAGGTGCTGATATTTCTTGTCTTTTTTGAATGGGTGTTCAAATATTTAGAATCAGTTCTCCTCTCTTATTCTTAGGAAGGTGTGTTAGCTGTGAGCTGTCTGATAGGGAATTCTTCTGAGACTCTGCCAGGTACGGGAAATGGGGTCCAGAGTAGAATGTGTTTCTGTGTATTGGGAATAAACACTAAGGGGTGGGAATGGGTTAGAAGGGGTGTGTTTGTGTGAGAGGATCCTCAGAAGCGAAGAAGATGGGATATCCTGCCAGAATCTGCTTAGACAGGGAGCATAGGGGCAGAAAGAAAAGAGAGGAAGAGATGATATGCTACAAAGCTGGGGATCAGACTAGGGAATTAGTATTGGAGGACAAGAGGAAAAGTGATAATAATCTACCTGATTTCCTGGCCAATGAGGCTGGTAGGTTCTCAGGGAGCGTCTCTGGTTTTGGAGGCTGAGACAAAAGCCTGTGGTGGTGAAAGAAAGCTTTAGGAGAAAATGTGTGCGATCCCCTAGAGTGAGAGCTGAGAGGAAGGAGGGCTACAGTCAATTGTCTGCTGCAAATCTAGAGATAAGAATATCCCATAGTAGTATCAGGGGAAACACACCTAATGTCTCACCAACATGGTAAGTGAAAAGTTAGCAATGAACATGCCAAACTGAATGGAGAAAAGTTCAAGATGTCTCAACCCTGTACAAAGAACTACAGGTAACTGAGGAGAGCTGGAAGAGGTGTAGACAACCTTCCCCAGAGAAGAACATACCTATGGGATGTTCAGTGCCAAATGGGCATTCCAGCAAACAAACATTCAATAACGTTATACAAATTTAACAGGTTGCATTTAGGAATATGTGTACATATACAAATATACACAAGCACATGATAATAACTAGTTATAAAAAGACCCTTACCTTTAAGATGGATAGACCAAGGTATATGGTGAGGTTTGGACAGAGAAATGAGAATGGAGACATGCAATTGAATTATAATTTTTTAAAAAATTAAACAGAAGAAATTTCAAGAATTGCATTTGTAAATTATTCTTATATCTAAAACTGTTAAAGTAAAATTTATATTTTACAGTAGAAAATAATTATCATAATCATGAAATTAATATTCACAATCTGATTTTAGGTTAAATGCCTCTTACCTTAAAGGGAAAGAAAACAACCTATATTAAGTGAATCAGCTCCATGGATGAACCACCAACCAAAACCACAGAATGAAATCTGTTCTAGGAGTTTGTAGTGTTTCTCATCTCCAGTGGTTTCTATTTGTCCTGGTGATAGCCATCTATATCTTTATTATATTGGGCATTGGCACTATTATAATAATAAGAAAGGTGGACTCTGCTATCAGAATCCATGGATTCTTTGCTTTGGCAACCTTTCCATTTTGGAGATGTGTCAATTGTCGGTTACTCTTCCCAGAAGGGTCTTCAACCTTGAGACCAGAGAAGAATCATCTCTTTCATTTCCTAAACTACATAAATATGCTGGAGAGACAGAATGGTTCACATATCATTTATTGTGGAATATCTAGATGAAACCTATGAATTACAAAGTCATACCACCTTAAGCCAACATGAATCAGAAAGCTGTCTCCCATAATAAGGGAGTTAAGTATTTTTAAGGATGAAAACCCTGTTTCCCTTCTGTGTACAGTCATGATGAGCTATGGCAAATAGTATTTATAAAAGGCCACTATTTTAGACTCACTACTGATCTGGAAACATAACAGACAGGGCAAAACACCAAAATGCAGTCACATGACAAAGTTCCACAACATCAAGCTGGAACTAAACTGTTTATCTGGCTTTCTGCGAAATCTGGATTAAAGTGACCACAGCCAAATTTCTCTCACAAGGAACTTTGAATTGGTGTATTCTTCTGCCAGAACTCTGACAGGGAAAGGTAACAAATAAGCAATAATCTTGTATTAATCAATTGCAAAAATCCAATTGCATTGTTCTATCTCCCTGTGTCAGAATATCTAGAAAACAAATTTTGATCTGATTAATTTATTTTTCATATTTTCATTGTATTTCTTCACGAGCCTGCTTTGAACTATAAAACCTAAACAAGCACAGCAGTATATTGTGGTGATATTGTGTCCCCCAATATGTTGTGCACCCTAATAAACTTATCTGGGGTTAGAGAACAGAACAGCCACTAGATAGACATAGAGGCCAGAAAATTTTGGCACACCATTTTGTCCTAGCATTCTGGAGGCAGAAATCCATCTGGATCTCTGTGAGTTCGAAGCCACACTGGAAACAGCCAAGCATAGTGATGCACACCTTTAATCTCAGGAAGTGATAGCAGGATGTACAAAGGTATATAAGTCATGAAGACCAGGAACTAGAGTTTTTTAATCTTTTAGGCTTTTAGCAGCAGTTCAGCTGAGATCCATTTGGATGAGGACACAGAGGCTTCCAGTTTGAGGAAACAAGCTCAGCTGAGGAATTGGCAAGGTGAGGTTAGCTGTGGCTTGTTCTGTTTCTCTGATCTTTCGGTGTTCACCCTAATATCTGGCTTCGATGTTTTTTTATTAATAAGACCATTTAAGATTCATGTTACAGTATATGCTTTTGAGTTACACACTGTGGTGCTGTCTCCAAAAATAAAGTAACAAGTTTGTATTGATTTTTGTTTTTGTTGATTTTCTTCTTCTTCTTCTTCTTCTTCTTCTTCTTCTTCTTCTTCTTCTTCTTCTTCTTCTTCTTCTTCTTCTTCTTCTTCTTCTCCTTCTTCTCCTCCTCCTCCTCCTCTTCTTCCTCTTCCTCCTCCTCCTCCCCCTCCCCCTCCCCTTCCTCCTCTTCCCCTTCCTCCTCCTCTTCCTTCTCCTCCTCCACTTCTTTGAAGGGAAAGAGGGAGAGAGAACCTGAAGTTGTGTTTAGAAGTGTAAGGAAGGTCTGGGAGGAGCTGAGTGGGGAGAATAGAATCAAAATGTATTGTATGAAAAATTAGAAGAAAAATAAAGTAAAAGACAGCAAATAAAAATAGAGCATAGATTTTTGGAAACTACTAATATCATACCACATTACTAGAAAATATGAATAGAAAGGTCAATGTATGAATCCCTGGAAATACATCCATCCTATATCTAAATTTTTTTATTGCAAATGATATATCATTTCTTTTGGATAAGTAAGTACAATAAAGTTAGGTAGTCATCAGTTGCTAATAAATATTTAATAAGTAGGAAAAACAAGAAAATAATAATTTCCAGAACATTAATTACTATAGAAGATAGTGCTATGTTTAAAAAAACAGTTCCCAGATAGACATAGTCAAAAATGGCTATTGCAGAAGAAATAGCAGAAATTAAAGTTAAGCTCACATTTGAATCCTCATTTGAAGACTTCAGTTTTATTTATTTACTTTTTTCCAGAGCTGAGGACTGAACCCAGGGCCTTGTGCTTGCTAGGCAAGCGCTCTACCACTGAGCTAAATCCCCAACCCGAAGACTTCAATTTTAAAAAAATTGATTAAACTATGTTGTGCATGGTCATGCATATGACCTCAATTAAATAGATTTTCATTAAAAAATAGCTTAATCATTTGTAGATACATGCACAAGAATTTACTGATGAACTGACAGAGAAATTTGGCTTTCTCTTTGCAATACTTCAAATGAAACCAAAAAGTAAAGAAAGAGAAACAGACAAACAACACAAGAACAGAGTATTTTGATGAGAATTTGATTATATACCTATTTTTTAAATGCCCACTTTCTATAAGTCTTTTCAAGTATGTTTTGGCTTCCTTGTATTCTCTGTATTTCCTTATGTATGTTAGGATCAACATGGCAACTTCTGCCCAAAATTTAAACAAGATTTTTTTTAACAGAAATTGTCTTTAATCTGAAAATCAATCTGCCAATTAATGATGGTAAGTTTTCTGTTTAGAAACACAGATAATCCTTTCATTCATATTGACTGTGAGATATATACCAGATTTTTCCCCATTTATTATGACCTTCTGGAGTTTATTTTGCAGTTCCTTAGTTTTTTAATGATCTACTTCTTTTATTTAATTTATTCTGAAGTATTTTATTCTTTTAGATTCTATTATAAATTGAGTTTATTCTTTTGGGTTTTTTTATCTCTAGACTATAATTGGTTTTAGTATTTTAATCTTGTGTTCTGAAGCCTTGTTAAAATTGCTAACTATAACATATGTGTAAGTATATGCTTTTTAGTCAGGTCAAAATACAAAGTAACATGATGAGAAACCATAAATAATTTTGTAACTTCCTTTTGATATGTATGAATTTTGTATCTGATTGCCTCAGCTAGAAGCTCCACTATAATGACAGACAGGAATGTCAATGTAGTTGTCTATCCTGTCCTTCCACAGACTCTAGGAGGAAAGGTTTCTATTTTCGACCATGAAACATGCCTCTCTGTATAGATTTTTATATTGATTCCCTTTATCAGGGTTAGAAAGAATCTAGATTTTGGATTCTTTTTACTTTATCATTAATCATCTTTACATTATTGTCAACTACATTTGTGTTTAAACAAGGATGTAGGTTTTGAAGGTTTTCATGTGATATATTATTAATTAATTTTCATAATTTTAAGTATACATATGCCTTTCAAATATACAATTTATAGAGTAAAAAATTAAAAGATAATTTTTGTGCCAGTTGTAGTGGTACATACTTAGGATTGCAATATTCAGAACAGAAGGATTTCAAGATCAAAGGGCAACTTGGCTACATGGAGGAATCAGGTAACACTGCAATAAATAGGGAGATGCTTTCAGAAACAGAAACAAACCAAATGCTTTTGTACATACATTGTCATCAGAGAGGCTTCCTCTGTCTCCCAATAGAAACAGATGCAGAGATCCACAGCCAAGCATTACAATGAGCCCAGAGAAACCCAGGGTAAACAGATAGGAAGGATTGTAGGAGCCAGAAGGGTCAAGGACACCACACGAACGCAGCCCACAGAATCAACTAAACAGGGCTCATAGGGGCTCACAGAGACTGAAGTGGCAACCACAGAGCCCTCATGGGTCTACTACACTGGGTCATCTACACATATGTTTTCATTGTTTAGTTTAGGAGTTTTGTGGGACTTTTAATGGTGGGAGTGGGGGCTATTTCTGGCTCTTTTGCCTGCTCTTGGGACTCCTTTCTTCCTATTGGTTTGCTTTCCCCAGCCCTGATTTGAGAGTTTCTGCCTAGACTTGTTGTATCTTGTTATGCCAGGATCAGTTGATATCTCCTGGGAGGCCTGCTCTTTTATGAAGGGAAATGGAGGAGCAGTGGATCTGGGGAAGAGGGGAAGTGGTGGGCACTGGAAAGAGCAGAAGGAGAGGAGGCTGTTATTGGGGATGTATTCTATGAGAAAGGAGTAAATAAAAAGGAAAGGTTCCTGTATATCTATATATTTACTTTATTCTTAAAGGAACAATTTTATGTCATCAACTCAAACAACCAACAGAGTCCCTAAGGAAGAGTGCTATTACTTTATAAAAATAATAGCCTTGCCATACAAACATAGAGCCAGTCAACTGTGTTCCAGTTATGAGTTTAAGGAATGGGGAGTTGCAACTGTGAGAATGGAGAGGATTGCACGAGAGAATTTAAGTAGTCGTCCTCAGACACAAACTTCAGTAAGGATGGCATTGGTCTGATGTCAGGCCATTGCTAGCCAGCTATCCCTGAAGAGGTCTTGTGTTCTCTTGCTGAATTTCATTTTGTTTTATTTTGATGGTGTGTTGCCTTATAATGTATGATGGATGACCTTTGAACAAGGTTGATCTTTGACTGTCTTTTAGGATAGTTACTGTTGAGCAAGAGAATCCTTCTTTTGTAAATCCCCAGCTTTGTATTTTATCCGCTTTGATTTGGACAGTTTTCATGGCTTTGAAGCTTTACCTATGACTGATAGGCATTGCTGTTAGAGCAGTAATAGGCATTGATGCTACTTTATGAGTTGTGCTGAAAATTTCTTCACATTCTTAACAACCTGGCCAATGGAATCTTGGAAGCTCCTAGAGTCTTACCTAAGCAGTAAGGACAGCTTTCTCCTCCTGCATCCTGTGCATGTCCAGATTGGGGACAGAGATCATTGTATTAAACATAAAGACAAACAAATTAAGATAGATCATAAAAAACTAGAAAGATGGTTAGTCTATTCTAAGTATAACCGAAAATAAACATGCCTTAATGTGTCTTCATGTGTTTTGCTTTGGGAAAAGAATCTCAGTCCAAAGGTATTACTAAAATGTTTCAAATACAAGAAATATATTTTAAAGATTAGACTCAATGTACCAAAAAATGTAAAGTAAAAGAAACACCTTAAATAACATCAATATTTTGTTTTTTTCAAATATGATCATTTATTTGTTATTCTTTAAGAATTGTATTTTATCTGCCCTCAGACATTGAAGTAGATACTCTTAGCAAAAGCAAGCTTTTGACTCACAGAAAATCATATTTCTGGATTTTCATTCAACAAACTTTTTATCTCTCAGTCCTTAGATACTGGCTTGTAGAACAAGCTAGCATTGTTCCAGTCGCTTGACTTTTTTAAGGTTTCCTAAGCATCTGTGAGGCAGTAGAAGCTCTTGAAAATTGAAAGGAAATTTCTATTGTGTTTCTAACAAAGTGGTGCCTGACAGTGTCATTGTGAAAGGCTCCTCTGCTCTTGGTTATGCAGCACAATAAATTCTTTTTCTTGGGATAGGGTCTTCAGTATTCTCTATGGGCTTTGAAGGAGCTGTGTAGCTAAGGATGACCTTGGACTCTTGATTCTTCTCCGTATTGCAAATGCTAGGATTAAAGATTTTTTGAACCACAAGACAAGCCAATATTTAAAACACAAGATATATTGGAAAGTTTATAAAGTATGATGATGCCTATGCCTAGAATCAAGATATGAAAATTTCTTCAGAAGTCCTACCTTCAGATAGCTTGTCCATCCATTCCTACACTCTAATATATGGCCGTACCTGCCTCTTTTATTTTATTCCTTCTGATTCAGCAAGATAGATTCTGAAAACAAAACAAAAACAACAACAAAAGCACTTTTGTGTGATGAGATTCTCAAGATTACAGCAAGAGCAGGTCTACACTTTGTCTATCCTTTGGAGTAAATGATTTCCTATATAATTTTCTAAATATGAAAGTTAATTGCTTTAGCATAAAGTTAACAGATATGATAAAAATGGAATCAGGTTATACAAACTATAATTAACATCTTATTATGTTTTTAAAATATTTGAGATATTTTAAATTATAAATTAAAAATAATAATTCTCACAGCGTTTCAAAATAACTGAATTAAATCCTTGTATCTTCTTCACATGATTGAGATCTGTGTGACTTTGATACTGTGTGAACCAATATGTCCTTGTAAAATACCTCATAAATATTATCTCAACATTAAATATATGGAAATATATATACTATATAAAATAATAATTAGAAATTAGAACAAATAAGCAAAGTACCTTAAAGCAAAAAATACCAAGTGAAACAAAAAGTGTACAAAAATTTGAGTTTGTCTTGTGTTTGCCAACTACTCCTGGGCTTTGGTCCCCATCTAGAATGTGAGTGATACACCCTGTTATACCTCACTGGAGAAAACTGATTTTCCCTTTGCAGCATGTATCTGTTTCCAAAAACCTCTTTGTTGGAGTAGATCCTGTGTTCACTTCTCCCTCTCAGTACAGGGACGTGTTTGGCTTGAACCTTTGCAGCTCTTGCGCATACTGTCCCATCTCCCATGCATTCATATGTGTATCGATCCCGTTGTGTCTGGAAAACAGAATGTGCTTGGATTCGCCCATCATCTCTAGCCCTTAGAATCTTCTAGCTTCTCTTTCACGTTGATACATGAGATCTGAAGGAAGGAGTTTGAAACAAAACATCACAATTAGGACTGAGTATTTCAAAATCTCACACTCACTTCATATTGTCCAGTTAGGGGTCTGTTTGTTAATTCCTACCTACTACAAGAAGAAAATTCTGTGGTAAGAGTGTTTCATTGATATTGATTTATTGGCACAGAAACATGTCTGGTGGCACATGACTTTAATCCCTGGCTCGGGAGGCAGAGCCAGGCAGATCGCCGTGAGTTCGAGGCCAGCCTGGGCTACAGAGTGAGTTCCAGGAAAGGCACAAAGTTACACAGAGAAACCCTGTCTCGAAAAACAAAATACAAAAAAACAAAAAACAAACAAAAAAACAAACAAACAAAAAGTCATTTTTTTTTGCCATGTTCCTTTAGCAGAATCATAGCATCATGTTTTCTCCCCTAGTCTCATGAGCTATCTAGTCTCTAGTTTTTGATCATTTTGGCCATGTTTAGACTCATATATTTGAGTGCTTAGTCATCAATAGTAACACTACTTGAGAAAGAATAGGAGGTGTGGCTTTGTTTTAGGAACTATGTCACTAGGTGTTTGCTTCAAGGTTTCAAAAAAAAAAAAAACAAGCCACTGTCTCTCTTCCTGCTACCTGTGGATCCAGGTGTAAAACTAACTGTCTCTCTCTTCCTGCTACCTGTGGATCCAGGTGTAAAACTCAGCAATTTCCCCAGCAGCATGGCTGTCTACAAGTGCTATCTTGTTTCTGGCCATGATAATAATGGACTAAACCTTTGAAACTGTAAGAAATCCCCCAATTAAATGATTACTTGTCTAAGGGCTGCTCTGGTTATGTGTTGTTGTTTGTTTTTGCTCTTTTGGTTCTTTAGCTCTCTTGGGGGGCCTGCCACCCAGCTCCAAAATAAATAACATAGGGAGGCTTATTCTTAATTATAAATGCCAAGTCTTTAGTTTGGCTTGTTCCTTGCCAGCTTTTCTTAACTTTAAATTATCTCATCTACCTTTGGCTCTGGGCTTTTTCCTTTTCTTTCTTCTGTAATCTTACTTCCACTCTTACTCCATGGCTGGCTGTGTGGCTAGCCCCTAGCATCCTCTTTCTTCCTCTCTTGTGCCTTCTTCCTCACCTCCCATAATTCTTCTGTTTATTCTCTCTGCCTTCCATCCCTGCCTATCCTTTCTCCCGCCTTGCTATGGGCCATTTAGCTCTTCATTAGCCCATCAGGTGTTTTAGACAGATAGAGTAAAATAGCTTCACAGAGTTAAATTAAATGTAACATGAAAAGTGCAACACATCTTTGCATCATTAAACAAATATTCCACAACATAAATAAATGTAACACATCTTAATATTCTATAACATTTCTCTTTTTTGTCTAAATCAAAACAGAGGTTTTCACTTTAACAAAGGAAAACTATACCCAACAAAGACAGTTATCTAGTAAGAATTATATTTGTAATATTCTGCCCATTTGTAGTTATCATATTCAGAGAAAATAAAACAATATCTCTTTTATCTTAGTGAATTCAAATTTTTACACTTAGCTTACTTTCTATCATAACTAAGGAAAACTGCAACTATAACCATCTAGTCTTCAACTCCATCAAAGACCCAGAAGGATGTAATATTGTCTAACAACAGAGACACTTGGCTACCTGAACAGTCACCCAAAGTTCCTCTGCAATGTTTGAGAAAATATCCAACACCCACCAATTAACCAAAAACCTCCCACACCCCACTTGGGAATGTGGGCATAGTGTTCTCCACACCGCTTCCTGCTGTCTTTGGATGAAGTATCTTTAGATTCCCTGAGAAAATTTGAGATAATGGCCCAGTCCTGGAAAGACAAGCTATAACCTTTGTTGATAGATAACACTTCTCAAGTTTCAGGAGGTGTCCCTTGATCAAACCTCATTCATGTTAACCTGTAATGAATCCAACAGCTTCTCATTTCCTGTGGAAACAAAAGCAAAACTACTTCTCCAAGACATTTTTTTTTACTTCCATTTTTAACGTTAAGGCATTCCTAAAGTATATAGGCTGGTTTATTTCATTTGTCCCTGTTTCAATCCCATGTTTCTTAGCAACTTTCTTTTGTTTGCCAGCAATCAAAAAATTCAAAATCACCATAATGTCATACAAGATCCAGGCTCCCTGTGTATTTCCCATCTCTACTTGGCTTATTCTGTTTTACTAATTTTCTCTTTAAAGACTTTATTATTTTTAAATTATTTTTTCTATGACTATAACTTTTTCTTTCCTTCTTAAGTTGATGCACATATTACAACACTCTGGAACCTTTTTAGCATTTTTTTTTCCATCTGAACCTGCTTTACTGCATATCTCTAGTCTTTTTTGACCACATGAGCAAACCTTAAACTGCTAAGCTACAACTTATTCCTCCATGTGGCTTCTTTGCTGGCTCTACCCACTTCTCATGTTGTGAAAGTCAAGCCTAAAGCTGTGGTCCATTTGGAGGTGATTGAGCAAGAACTGCATTCAACCTTCCTAGCTATGGAAGTCTGTACCCATGCTGCAACACAGGTTTGTACTCAGCTTGCCATTTCTTGTTTCTATTTAGAACTGCCCCCTGAACAGCAACACCTCTTAAAGAAACCATGTCCTTTTTCTTTTCTTTTCTTTTTTCCAGTTTTCTCAGACCTACATAGAAAATCAGCCCGTGTTGGTACACCAAAATGTATTTTTTTTAAATATTCTTTTGGTTCTTAGGCTCTTTTGAGGGGCTCGCCTCCCAGCTCCTGGATAAATCACGCACAGAGGTTTATTCTTAATTATAAATACCTTTTATAATTAAGCTGGCCTTTAGCATGGCTTGTTTCATGCCAGCTTTTCTTAACTTTAAATTATCTTATCTACCTTTGGCTCTGAGCTTTTTCCTTTTCTTTCTTCTGTAATCTTACTTGCACTCTTACTCCATGGCTGGCTGGATGGCTGTGTGGCTGGCCCTTAGCATCCTGTTCCTTCCTCTTTTGTTCCTTCTTTCTCTCCTCCCATATTTCTCCTTCTATTTATTCTCTCTGCCTGCCAGCCCTGCCCATCCTTTCTCCTGCCTTGCTATTGACCATTGAGCTCTTCATTAGACCATCAGGTGTTTTAGTCAGACAGAGTAACACAGCTTCACAGAGTTAAACAAATGCAACATAAAAAGTGCAACACAACTTTGCATCATTGAACAAATGTTCCACAGCATAAACAAATGTAACACATCTTAAAATGATATTCTACAACACTCATGGTGTTTGTTCACAACAATAGGACACCAACTAAGTCAGATACTCTTGTAAAATGTGTGCCACTTCTGCACCAGTATATCTTGTAGGCAGGTCCCTGTTGTCCATCACAGGGTTTATAGTTGCATGACATTGATGGTTCCTTCTCCTCTGTTAGTGTGCATTGCGCCTTCCAACACCATGAACTCTAGTTAGCAGGGTGAGGCTGCTAGTTAGGCACCAGCTTGATTTTTCCATGTTGCTTGATAGAAGTAAGTATTGTTTTTAGTCATACCATCAGGTCTGGAGAGAACCCAATAGCCTTTGCAATAATAATCTGTGGTGTTGTGGGTTTCCATGTAAACCCTCAAGCCAATAACCTTCCCTGGCCCTGGAGGTGTTACCTGGTGGCATAAAGGTAAATGGAGTTACCAGTATATGGTGACTCCATTTAAATCCTTTTCATACAACACACACACACACACACACACACACACACACACACACACACACACACACGGGCGCATGCACACGGAAGCCTCTACAGTAGTTGCTTTAGTAGCTTTCTATACTTCTTTCAAAATGCCTTTAGTGTTGCTTATCCCTCCCCATATTCTCTTCTTTATCCTTCTTACCCAAACCCCTCCCATTTTACCCTTTTGTTCTAGTTTCCCTTTATCTCTCCACGTATTTTCTTCTATTTCCCTCTCCCTCCTTTTGAGATGGAGATGTCTATGCACCAGCGCTCCCTCTGGTTCCTTACTGGGAACTTAACCTCTGTGGGTATTTGAATTGTTGAACACATATCAAAATTAAACTGTAGGGATTTTTCTAGACCAAGAATATCCAAATATTAATGTTTAGATATTAAGGGATGCTGACTTGAAAGAAGAAAAAGAGAATATTGTTTCCTGATGAAAATTGTATTAAGTGAATCTTTTAGTGGATGATAAAAAGTGAGTCCCAATCTTAATAAATTTCCTAAACTCACAGTGATACTAAATTCTTTTATATTTATAATTGATGTGTTAGTTATATTTTAAAAGAAACATTATTTTTTCTTAAACACAAATTTTAAAATTTGAAAAATTATTTTTAACCAATTTATTTACATTTTGAGATTATAATAACAACATTTGTTTCTTCTCTTTCCTGCCCCCAAACCCTCCCATAAACCACTACTTGCTCTATTTCAAATCCAGGGCCTCTATTAATTATTTGTTGTTACATCAATAAATGTAGGTGGTAAATTGTTTTGACATTTTTAATTATCCTAAGATAAATGGAGAAAACAAGTTAGCCATTATGTCACCTGGTATATATAAACTTCTATGCTCATTGTCTACTAACCTCAATAGATACCGTAATATATCCAGAGGGGGAAAATTAATTGATGAGTAGGTCTAAAAATGTTACTATTGAGAAAATTTCAGATAATTATGAATCACTTATACAAAATATTAAGAATAAGTATAAAGTTCTATAAACATAATAGAAATTATTTAGGCTCATAAAACAAACAGAATAAAACAATGTGCATTATTATATGCATGAATAATGGTAAGGACAATGATAATAACACCAAAGAATTATTCAAAATTACTTTTGTACTATAAATGAGAGATATAGTGGGTATATATTTTTCACAAGTTAGAAGAATTTTGTCTTAGGAAGATATGTATGGGAGAAGGGTCTGGACTGAATAATTCACAAAGCATGAATAACTACATTGTCCTTAGTAACCCCTTATTCCCAGATTGAGCTAAAATAGTATTATATAAACTTTCTTTATTTAGTCCCAATGAGGCTGAAATCCTTTGTGTTTTGGAGAAAAAAGTATTAAATCATGCATTGCATTCTTTAAACATTAATACTAGGAATATGCAGATCCCAGTATGATTCTTCCCATATGAGTTGCTATCTTAGGCTGGTAAAATGAGTCAATGAATATAAATTAATTACCTGTATTCTATCTGTGATTTCAAATCCGAAGTCCATGGGAGACCTTTTGCCAGTATGGCACTATTGAAACCCTTACAATTAACATGAACATGAAGGGGTACTGGAAATATATTCTGGCTTTCTCGTGCCTTTGAAAGCACACTTAGTTGTCACTGAGAACACTAAACATGGAAAAACTGAAGGGGAAAAGAAAAAGTCACCGAAGTGGTGGCATTTGAAGAAGAGAGCAGTGATTGCCGATTATTATTTTTGTCTTAGACACATGACTTGTCTCCAGGAAAGCAAGTAAAAGCTATGTTTTACTTAAATGCAAGAATGTTCCATATACATTTGGGCTTGTTTGACACAATAGATGACAAATATAAACATTTCATTTTAGACTTTTAAATTGCAAAAGTGTAAATCTAAAAAAATGAAGAGTTATTCTCATATGTAATTATCATCAGTGATAAAAAAGAGATATGATTTTGCTTGATGACATTTAAATGTGAATATTGTTGTGTTTTGAATTCTTCATTTTTATGGTCTCAAATAAAAAAAGAGAGTATCATTATTCAAATTTGAGCATTTCTTTCCACAGTTTTGGAAATGTAAATTTATGTTTCTTTTAGAAACATAATGATGTTGTAGGCAGGGAAAATACCCTATATGATTTTACAAAGACAGACAGGAATTGCATTGAAAAATATGATGCTTCTTAGAAAATCAAAGAGTTTAAATGATTTTTGGCAGAATAGAAGAAATTTTTGCCAATCTTTTGAATATCAAAGGATTATGGCCAATTCCATCAGTTTCTATGCTCAATTTGTTTAATCTCTGTAAATAAATCTTAACTAATCCCATTTTTCTGTCAAGTCCAGTGCCAGCAAGTTTTAAAGATTCATTGTCAACCATATGTTACTACAAAAAGTTTTCCAGAAGGAGGTTCAAATTTCGAGATCAGAGTCTTATCTTTCCATATGTGAGAACATCTGCTCTTCCTTAAGGACAGCCAGTGCCAATGTTAAGTGTCTACTCTGGCTTTCAAGATCTCATAGAACTTTAATAAATGATATATATCAAATCATCTCTTCAAATATGATCTAGAATACAGCTTGAAAAAGGTGGCATACCATGACCAAGTGTAAAACCAATCATTCAAAGTGTGTGAAATGTGTAGCACTCTTTAATTGGACAAATAATGCTTCACAAAATTCATTAGTCATAATGAAACCACCATCTTTTATTATGATGCTAATCCGAACACATAATTGTAGGTTAAATAAATGTATATATATGTGTGTGTGTGTGTATGTGTATATGTACTATAAATATTTACATTGATTCATTTTTTCATAAATCAGCAATCCTATTAAACAGCAAATCCTTTGGTAAAACAGGAACAGTACTTAATATTTAGTATGCAGTTAATTAACTATGTAAACCTTAAACTGTGCAAATCTTAACCTATCCACTCAACATTTTTGAGATGAAATGTAGAATTAATTCTATTTGATATATCCAGTGCAAATAAATAATCTTGTAGGCTTCCTTTAATCTTATGAAAACAGAAATGGATGCATACAGGGAAATTTTCAGGTTCCATATATTCGTATCTTAATTAACTATCGAATATGAGAAAAGTATTTTATTAATTATTTCTGTAGACTGGTACTATATTTGGTGACATTGTATTTATGAGGGTAACTTATATACATTTTCATTATATGTTATCTTCACTAGGCTTATATGGTGATATAATTCTAAATTTCATCAACATATCAAAATACATATGCCCCCTTTTACTCACTTCTAATCTTTCTTTCTATGTAATGTATATTTGAAAGTATCTTAAAGGATATCTAAAATTACAGTGGGGTGTGTGTGTATGTGTGTGTCTGTGTGTGTGTGTGTGTGTGTGTGTTTGTGTGTGTAAACTCTTTGCTGTGAGATTTGTTTTCTAATAGAAAATAATGTTTACCTTTTCTACAATTTTATTTACTATTTCATTTTCTGTCATTTTATAAATATTTTTGTGAAAGTGTTTTAACATCTTGTCCTTTTACTTGAGAGTCTGTTATCGTAAATGGGTTAATTATTCTTCACTGAATACTGTTTTCATATTGTTTGTCCCATAATCTAATAGAATGGACTGCCATCCTAATGTTGCTATGTGTTTTTCAGTTGAATTTCTAATGTAAAAAAGGTACTGTGACTGAATATATAATCAAGGATGACTATTTTAGAATTTGAAAACATAAACCTGGGGCTTATGCAGGGATGCTTGGCTCAGCCTAGGAGGAGACTGGACCTGCTTGGACTGAGTCTACCAGGTTGATCTCGATCCTCCGGGGAGTCTTTGCCCTGGAGGAGATGGGAATGGGGAGTGGGCTGGGGGGAAGAGGAGGGTGGTAGGAGGGGGAAGAACAAGGGAATCCGTGGTTGATATGTAGAATTAAATTATATTGTAAAATAAATTAAAAAAAAAAAGAAGAGGGGGGAAAAAACCTACATTCCCTTAAAACTGCTTGCATTATGACCTGAAAAAAAAAAGAATTTGAAAATATATTCATATTTTACATCCATTCTAATTTTAATTATTTTTTGGTTATTTACCATCCTTTTCATTTCTTTTCTACATTTGTTTCAAAATTATGCTAATATTTTTAATTTTTTCATTCAGTTGGACGAACTCTCAAGATATAA
Organism: Peromyscus nudipes; assembly: GCA_902168325.1. NCBI lineage: Eukaryota > Metazoa > Chordata > Mammalia > Rodentia > Cricetidae > Peromyscus > Peromyscus nudipes. The sequence continues at coordinate 44,956 of CABHPH010159701.1, forward strand.
GATGTTAAGTTCTTTATAACTTTGTTGACCCTTGCCATTAAATAATTCTGGGAAGTCCCAGAGACTATTGGTGCAAAATGTTCTTACTGGTTTCTTTCTTAGTTAATTCAATGCCTCATAACACGCACTTTAATTTTCATCATATTTCATTTGTACTTACTTTTAAAATTATTTCTTTAAGTGCACTAGTGAGACTTCACCACTCAGCTTTCTCTTAATTTTTTGTAATACTTTTTAATGTATATATTTTATTTGTATACATACCTTAATGTAGGTATGTGTAAATGTGCGAATATGTTCACAAAAATCAGAAATGGACATTAAATCACTTGAAACTGGAATTAGAGGTGGTTATAAACCACTGGATGCGGGTATGTCCAGGGAATGGACCTCAGGACCTTTGTAGAAACAGCTAATATTCTTAACCACTAAACCATCTCTAGAGCCTTAACTACTGTATTTTTTATTAGTCTGTCTGGTATTTTAATTGTATTTTGTTTCCCATAGTATATTCAACTTTCTTAAAACAAAATTATTTAAATTTTTAATTCTGATTTATTTTAATAAAGCATGTGTATTTATGGAGGGTTTTTTTTTTTTTTCATTTTAGTTCTATCCATGTCTGGACTACATAAATTTCTGCTTTTCATTTTAAATGTTAGAGACATGCATTAACACAGTTACATTGCTATATAATGTTAAATTCATAAATCACGCTACCATTAGCCTTATATGTTGTTCATAATGCTAAATATATTTGTCATGATACCATTGAATTCAGTGTCCATTCACTCTAAATTTGCCATCTTCCTTTCCACTGAGTCTTCTTAGTAACAAAGAATTAGAATAAATTTTTTCACTGTTTCAGAGTGAATATTTGTCTTAAATGTCTTTCCACTGATTATGTCTATTCCATCATCCTGTGTTTCAATATAAGGTATTCTAAAATATCTTTATCATCCCAAAGAATATTCTAGTTCACTGACTTGATTTTGTCACCCTGGAGCACTCAGTTTTAAATGGGTTGTCTTTGTTAAATCCCTCTCCTCAAGGCTCGGGAATCTATGAGAAAAAGGAGGCAGAAAAGTTCTAATAACTGGAAGTGAGAGTTGATTCCATGGAAGCAGTGTCTTCCAGATGCAAGAGAACTGGTGGACATTTGAACTCACAAAGAATATGACAGATGCATGGGTTGATGCCTGCCAGGGTCTCAGCACTGAGAGGCATAACTAGACACAGGGTCCCATCCCTAACAAAGAAGTTTTGTGCATTTGAAACCCAGTGGCAAAGGGAAGGTCAGTTTTCCACAATGGAGAGTTACTGGGTATATAAAACAAACGTCAGTACAGGTGCAGTGTCCAGGAGTTAAGTTGACCAACAAAAAACAAACTCCCTGGTTTGGGGGAAATTTTGTATCATTTTGTTATGTATTGGAATTGTTTGTCTTACTGGAGTTATTTTTTTGTCTGTTGTTTTGATTTTCATTTTTGTGTTTTTTTTTTGAAAAAGAGAGAAATAAAAAGGAGAAAGTACATTAAATTTGGTCAGTAAGGAGATGGCAAAGATCTGGGAGGAGTAGAAAGAGGGGAAATCATTATCAAAATACACTGTCTGAAAAAATAATTAATAAATAAAAGGAAAATAAGGGAGTCAGGTAAGGGAGGAAGGCTCTTTGCTGCCTTCTTACTTTCAGAATGGCACTGTTGCTGGGAGCAGTACATTCTTGTTGTGTGTATTGACAATCTAAGCTGCTATCAGATTCCTACAAGAAATTTCTGACAAGAATTTATATTCGTATATTCTGGTAGATGTCACTTCCTTTACTAGCTTTCTTTCTAAAAAACATGATAATTATAATATAGTTACATATCATCCCTTCTTCTTGTCCTCCTATCAACACCAGTTAAGACTCATATTTATGTATTCAATCCAAATGCTAGAACCATATTATAGCACATGGCATAGTTTTTTTGACATAAGTAAAATGTTTACCAGCAAGTGGTACGACAGGCCTTTAATCCCAGCAATCAGGAGGTAAAGGCAAGCAGATCTCTGTAAGTTTGGGGACCACCTGGTCTACAAAGTGACCAGGACAGCCAGGACTAGGCAGAAAAACCTTGCCTCAAAAACAAACAAACAAACAAACAAAAAAATAAACCAACCAACAAACAAACAAATAAATAAATAATAAAATTAGACTTTAGGATCCAATGCAGAAAATGGTTTTGTGTACATAAAATGTAAAAGGGATAAGTCAAGTGTTATAGCAAGGAAAGTTAGAAAAATGATAAATATCCACTGCATTTCAGTTATTAATTGTTCATTGAAAACTGTCATAAGTGTCCATTATCATCTAATGAGCACATTACTTCATTTTTCTACAATTGCTCCATAGTCTTGCCCCTTGAAATATTAACAGAAATAAGCCAAAATGACTGACTAGACTCCAAAGTGTTTTACAAGTGTTTGAGATTAAATTATTGTACATTGAACAAAAAATAAGCTAAATTAAATCTGCTATGGTAATAAAAACCAAGGTATTACATATTAAGAGTAAACAGGGCTTAAGATAATGGACTACAAGTGTAGTCTTTGCAAGGAAATACTTTTAGATAGTGCAGAGTAGTGTAGACATTTAAGTATTAAAATAAATTTGTTTCTTAAACAAAAAAATCTTTTAAGCATTGAGCTCCATTATCTCTCAGGAATGATATGATTAATAAAAGAATATCATTTTAACTCTTTAACTGGAGTGTGAAGAGGCCTTAGATCTTATAAAAATTCCAGAAAGATTCTTTGTTCCATGAAACTGTATTCCTATTTACTTATTTTTAAACAACTTTGAATGTTACATGTTAAAATCTATTTTCTGAGTCTGTCTTGTATCATGTCACATTACTGAAGGTGTTTATCAGTTGTAGGAGTTCCCTGCTAGAATTTTGGGGGTCACTTATATATTATCATATCATCTGCAAATTGTGAAAGTTTGACTTCTTCCTTTCTAATTTGTATCCTCTTGATCTCCTTTTGTTGTCTTATTGCGCTAGCTAGAACTTCAAGTACTATCTATATTGAATAAATATGAGGAGAGCAGACAGCCTTGTCTTGTTCCTGATTTTAGTGGAATCACTTTGAGTTTCTCTCCATTTAATTTGATGTTGGCTGTTAACTGGCCACAAATTGCCTTTATTATGTTTAGGTATGTTCCTTTTATTCCTGATCTCTCCAAGACCTTTATCATGAAGGGGTGCTGGATATTGTCAATGGCCTTTTCAGCATCTAATGAAATGATCATGTTTTTATTTTTTTAAAGTTTGTTTATATGGTGTATTACATTGACAGATTTTTGTATGTTGAACCATCCTTGCATCTCGGATGAAGTCTACTTGATCATGGTGGATAATTTTTTGATGTGTTCTTGAATTCAGTTTGTCAATATTTTTTTGAGTATTTTTGCAACAATGTTCATGAGGGAGATTGGTCTGTAATTCTCTTTCTTTGTTGCATCATTGTGTGGCTTGGGTATCAGAGTAACTGTGGCCTCATAAAAGGAGTTTGTTAATGGAAGAAGAATGCATTGATTGTCCTGGGAAGGAGAAATAGATGAGATCTCCATGAGTAAACTGGGGATGAGGTATGGGCAATGGAGGGTAGGACATAGGGGATGAGAACAGAAGGGAACAGGATGGTCGATCTGGAACAGTGATGGAGGGGGAAAGGAATGAAAGAGATACCATGATAGAGGGAGACATCATGGGGATAGAGAG
>CABHPH010159702.1:3105-29006 GCA_902168325.1 Peromyscus nudipes
GTTGAGATTGGAATTTCAGGGGGAAATAATTGACTTGGAATAGAAAAAAGTCATTTTTTTAAAGTAATGGTTCTAGGTAAATTTATAGGAAAAAAGATACTATTTTTTAGTATTCTTAATTTTAGCCCTGGGGTAGAGTAATAAAGAAAAGACATCAATTCATGTTTTCATGCAATGTACGTTTTGTTAGAAAACTATCTTCCTGTATCGTCTCTTTCCCGAGAGCCTTCTTTTGACCAACAAAGCCTGTATTTCATAGAAAGATGATGGCAACTAATGAAGAAATGCTTCCAGCTGTTTCCCACCCTTTATTGTCTTCTGGTGCATGATTTGTTTGGTTTGTTTTAAAGGAGGATGAAAATTAAAGAGTGAGCTTTAAGTTGAGGATAGCCATTTATATGTTGAATATAGTGGAAAGTGAAAAATCGTTAAGGAAGCGCAGGTTACATTGTGGCTGTGACCAATGGATTAGTACACCCAGACTCATCTCAGGGAGGCAATGCTATTACCTGGCACACATCACTATGAGGGAAAACAGCCAATCAATGGACATAAATCCTCCACAGCCTCTGTAATGTACTTGAAAATAGGGCTGGGGACCATTGAACAAAATGGAGAAATAATAAATCAGGAAGTAGGCTCCCCAATGGAGCTATTTGACAATATGGAAGGGTAAATTCTGTCCATTGAATTTTCAACTCAGTACCATATTTATGTTTTTATGATGTTATTCCCTAAAGTCATCAGGATATAACATCCTACACTGAACTGGATGGTGAGAAGACACTTCCAGCCTGTACCTACTACCAGCACGCATGATAGTTTGAACACGTTTTTTATCGTCACTAGGCTTCATTCACTTCAACTAACATTTAAATAACATGAACATAAAGATTACTGTGTCTGAAAAATGCTGAGGGAAAAATAACCACTAGTTTCCAACCCTCTAAGAAATGAGATAGTTGGGATATTTAACATAAACCTATCAGCTCACCAAAGGCATTATCCAGAGCATCTGTTCAAAGACAAGATGGCATCATTGATGAAGGAAAGTTGGCAACGTGGGAGCAAGTTCCAAAGGAACACAGTGGATTTCATATATGGCCTCCCTGTAAGCACACTTTTGGGAGGATGCCACCCAGAATGACATGAACTTCCATGCAGCGCAATATTTTCCATGCAGCTAGGACTCACCTGGAATTAAATCTTATCATAAGCAGACTAGAAAGATAAGGTTGAGGGCAATAGAAAAGCATAAACATGGCCTGTTCTATTGTCTTGTCTTCTGGCATGTGGTACCCAGGCACATCTAAAATTTCATCTGTATGTATTCTAACAGAGCCTAATAATATACTATTTAATATATATTATTTATATTGTTATTTAATTATTATTAAATATTATTTTCTGTTATCTCTACAACCATGTTCACAAAATAGTTTGTCTTTAGTAGGTTTAGATGAATGAGGAAGGCTCTGAATGATCCATTTTTAAGTATCGCATAGAACAATACCACCTTTCACTGAATGTAAACAATAATATATACACCTATATTATAGTTTTCATAGATAATAGCAGTGTCAAAAGGAGAGGAGGTAGAACATGAGGAGACTAAAAAAAGTGAAAATGAGATAGAAAAAGAAAGAGGATGATGCAGATGTGTGTTATGATGAAAAATGATGAGCAACATTTGTCCACAAACCATGAAAGTTACTGTGCTTCACTCATTGCTCAAGTAGAATTGAGATCAAGTCATTTTTTCCATATTGAATTAATGACTGTGTTTCAATAATTTTTAATTTATTTTGATATGTAAGAATAATATGCATTTATGGGTAACAGTGATAGATTGCAATTTATGTTTATAATATGTCATTACCAAATCAGAGTAATTAGCATTAGTATATCTGTCACGTTAAATGGTTTTTCATTTCATTTAAGAAGAGATACAATGAAATTTTCTTTTTGACATTTTGAAATACACAGTTATTATTAACTATATTCACTGTATTATTCAGAATAACACCAAAATTTATTCTCATCTAGTGAACTGAATCTTGGGAAATTTCCCATGTATTAGTAACTAATTTTCTATTCTCAGATTTTTATATGACCAACAGTTTTAGAGAAAAAGTTTCAAATGTATTCCAACATTATTTACACATCTATAATGTATATATTACATGAGATATCCATTATATAATATATTATACAATGACAAATAACATATTTATGCAATATTCTATATAAAATATATGTTATACATCTATGTATGATTATATATTATATGTAATTATATAAATATATAGAAAAATATTTCTATTTATATAGTTATAATATAATTGTGATATACATATATTACATATTATATTATCATATAATGTAATATTATACTACAGTTATATATAATAAAACATATTATGATAATATAATGTACAGTATAATAAAGAATCATATACGTGTGTGTATATATATATATATATAAAGAGAGAGAGAGAGAGAGAGAGAGAGAGAGAAATTAGAGTTAATGTGTTCACAAAGAATAAAGAAAGATTCTTCTTGGTTATATTCTGTACCTCATCCTTTTAGGAAAACCTCTATACGTCTTCAATGAACGATATTGTAAATTAGTTTTATTTTGACAAAAATTTAACAGAAAATTAAATTATAGGAAAACACAAGTATGTACTATGAAAAAATCAAGATGTACTTGAAAATATGTCATTCCCTGATTTGAAATAGTTGATTATTTCCATCAGTTTGGACTATGTACAATAGCATGGCAAAAACATTTATCAACGGAAAAATCCCAAAATGGAAAATATGAATCCTATCACAGCAATAGACTCTGACTGTGAGGATGATGGAGAAGTTTCTACGTTCTTTAGGTAGATTCAAGGCTTTGCTGCTTAGAGATTAAAATGGAAACAACTTCCTAGGACCCCTCTTGCAGTTCAGATGTTCTGCATGCTTTCCCTCTATAATAAAACTCCTTTCTAAAACTCTCTCTCTGTGAAATTCATTCACTGAGTTTGTGAGAGGAGGAACCTAGCAGTCATTGGTCCAGGGAGGCTTTGGTGGCCATGGTGCTCACCCTCGCCACTGAAGTCACACTAATATAAGATAAAAATTATCTTTCTCATTTAAGGACGCCTGCTTTCCCCCTATTTTACCTGCATATAAAATGTAACTTTACACATCTGAAGCACAGACAATACAATAGAAAAAAAGAAGATAAAAAAATAGATCATATAGAAGGGAACAAGAGACATTAAATGTGGGAGAAATACCAAGTTGTGTGTGTGAGGTACCTATAGGTTCAACACTACACTGACTACAGTGTAGATGTACACGGTAATGCTCATAATAAAAGGTGCTCACAGTTGTGCATTCTCACAATAGCTCATTGTGACATCACTGAGGACTGTCCAGACTAGACCTAATTACCTGACCCTCTGACTTCCAAATATATTGTCCACTCACTACACTGACTTACTAGGTGTCCTACTACTCTGTCCTTTATGATATTCTATGCTCAAATGGTCCCCCAGTAAATTGGATAAAGCATATGCAAGTGTGTCTACTTTCCGTCACCTGTTCTGAAGAAAGTGAATTACTTCCCTTTGGGGTATAGAAAAAGAAATGGAAAAAAAAAACCTCAATAATATCCCTTTTGGAGTTTTCATGTTAAAAGCACTGTGACATTTGAAGTTGACTTCTCCAGGGGCGTTAACAATTAGAGTGTGACAAAAAGGCAAAGAATTGCCTCCCTCTTTTCCGTCTCCAAGGTTTCTAGAACTAGAAAATGTTAGTACCTCTGTATTTTAAGGAATGGACTTCTGCATTCAACAGTGACATACAGAACTCCTTAAGAGGTGAATGTAATGGGGGTCATAACCTGTGTTCTTCCTATTACCAACAATTTGAATGCCAATGTGCTCTGTGCCTGTGGCTTCCTGGGGAGGCTTTTCGACACTCAGACTTCTGACTATTTATGGTTATTATTATTGTGTTTCTCCCCAACACTGTTCATGAGCTGTGTGCCTACAGGTAACTGAATGACATACATTTGTGAGGCAGTTACTTTATGCTCCTCGAAATAAGAATGTGAATGTAATTTCTAACAAAAAGATGGTTCCCTCTTCTTTTTTTTCCAAGATTAAATTAAAAACAAGAAAGAAAGGGGAAAAAGTAAGGAAGAAAAGAAAGAGAGAAAAGAAAGAGAGGGAAGGAGGGAGGGGGCAACCTTAGATTATAAAGCATAGCTCCTAGCTCCTAAAATACTGGATACTACCATGTTCTAAGCTCTTCTGTCCACCCCACACATGACACTCAAGGGTCAGCCAGTTCTAGCAAGATGTATGTATATATGGGTCAGAGTGCTCAACATGGGTCTCCTTTTGCATGAAAGTCTCTTCTCTAACCATTTTGGTATGTAGGAGTATGTCAGGTTTCAAACTCAGCATGAGTTTCAGCATTGCCTGAGCTTTCCACCCTCTTTCCAGGACAGAATAACTGATTTTCAGTATGTACTATTTCAGCAACTGGACAGTTATCCAGAGAAGCAGGCTGGTAGAAAGGCCACTAGACTTAAAAAAAAACTTTTTTTCCACAGTTCAACTCTAGACATTTTAGTAATTTATCAGAACTATATTTTAAGGAAACAATAGCCTAAAAGATATACAAAAGAAAACCATGGGGATATGGGGATTCTGCGTGAAGCTTTTCTGAGATGTGAAGTTTGCCAACAGAGAGAGCATCCTTCTTTCATATGACAGTATTTTGGGTTACAACAACAATGAACTAGACTTAAGGTCTGAACATCTATGACCTTGGGAAGGACCTCATTCTTTGTCCTTTTCCCCTGACATTTTCTGGGATTCTCAAATAAGACTACTAGTTTTGTTTACACTAATGATATCTTACATTTTTATGTTTGAGAGTCTTACCTAATCAGTTGTAGTCCTGTCAGGAGTCCTTGAGGAATTCTTGTGTGATCACATTTAGATTTCTCAGTCTCAAAAGCCCACCTAAAATCTCAGATTGCTATAAACACAATGACATGTGACTCTCTATTTCTCTCTCAGATAATTCCACACCCAGAATTCAGGTTTGGCTTATCTTGACTCCTTCACTTAAGCCCATGTTACAAATGTGTTTCCAATAAACCCTACCTCTGCTTCACACTGGCTGTCTCTTGGGGTTCTTTTCTGCCTAGCAGCCAAGGATCTGACTTTATCAGAATGGAGGTTACAAGGAGATTAAAGGTCATGACTGTGGAGCTGTGTCTTCCTCCTGATCACTGCTGACAGAGTGAACAGGAATATAGTCTCGTGTATGTTCAGAAGTGAAGCAAATTCTCATAGACATTACTATGCTTATATCATTCTAACTAAAAGCCAACTGCTATAGTTTCATATTTATTTTGCATACTTTCTTGGGCTTCAGGATGCTGGACTTGGAAGCAGTCTTATTTGATCTAGCTACTTCCCTGATCACTCTCTCTGGGGAAACACTGAGGTCAGAGAAAAGAAAATAATGTTTTGCCTGGTGATCACCTACAAAAATATTTATCTCTTAGATCTTCCTGTCTGGTATCTATTGCTATGTTAATTATATGCATATTGTAATGTGCTATACAATTTAAGTATTGTGAGTTGCTTAACGCTGAACTTGGTAAAGACATGGCATATCAGTTGACAAAGCATTCTCAGGAATTCTGACCTCAGTTGCACTTTTAGGTTTACAGTGGTTAATCTTGATTGCCAGCTTGAAGGGATTTAGTACGTGTGCATAATGAAAATACTCTACCATTGTAATTTTTCTTCCTGTGTAGACAGAATAAGTAGTGTTCTCAGCATAGGAAGAGGAAAATCTGTTTTCCATTCCTCATATTTTCATGTAGAAAGACTTCCCTTACAAGTGGTTTTCCAGGGAACACTAAGGCACTTTATTCAGTGGCCACAGGTGGGAATAGGTGAATGATGACATCAGTGACTGACAGATACCCATGCATTTGGACCAGGAGCTGTTTCTTAGATTCTCTATAATCCTAAGAAGTTTGAAATCCCCTCTCTCCTTGAGACAAACTTCTTTGAGTAAAATGGGCATCTATTTAACATTGCCCAGATCATCCCAAGCTTATGATTCTGTACCTGGAGCCCCCTATTCAAATTAGAATTTGTCCCGGACATTTTTTTTTTCTCATAAAATTTTGTTTACAACAGAATGAGAATAAACCAATGCACATCAACGAGAACTCTTGGTGGCCTTTTGTAGCTCCTTTCATGTTATTCCTGGCAATGCTAGGGATGAACACACATGGGTGGATTTCCTAGGAACAAACTGGTCAGGATCATCTCTTCAGTAGGTTTTCTAGGTGAAAGTAACTGTTTCCTCGTTTTAGTCCATACAATTAATTAATACACCATGACATGACAGAGAAAACATCTTCTACTCACCTTTGTCTCCTAGTAGAGAATTGGATGTTGAGCCCCTTACCAGATCCTTGCGATTCTATCATTCAGTTGAATCATAGAACTTTAGCAATCTGTGAGATGTACAAATTCAATCAGGTTGCCAGCTGAACAGCACAGTAGAAAACATGAGAGGCTATAGGTGGGGTGAAATAGACATGAAAATGAGGTATAGAATCTCTGTTGTTTTGAATAAGAATGGCCCGCATAGACTCATATGAACGAATGTGTAGTCACCAGAGAGTGGAATTGTTTGAAAGGATTAGAAGGATTGGAAAGTGTGGCTTGGCATTGGGAAGTTTGACATGGTGATGCATGCCTTTAAAATCCCAGCACTCAGGAGGCAGAGGCAGACAAATCTATTTGAGTTTGAGACTAGCCTGGTCTACATAGTGAGTTCCAGGACAGCTAGGGATATGTAGAGATGCCTGTCTCAAAAGAAAAAAAAAAGGAAAAGCCCACACCAGTTCCATTGTCTTTCTCTGTCTGCTGCCTGTGGATCAGGATTTAAAACTCTCAGCTTCAGGCTCTGTCTGCCTTCAATGAAAGGCTTTTATCGTTTTGTTAAGTGTTGCCTGGGTCATGGTGTCTTTTCATCACAGCATATAACAATGACCAAAACAGAGTCCAAACATAGACACGAAGCAAAATAGTTCTGTCCTTGCTTTGTACGTCTCAGTCTGTTTTTTTAAACAGTCCAGGCCCATCAGCCCAGAAGTGCCCCACCCACTACAGTGGACTAGGTCCTCTTACATCACTCAAGAAAACGCTCTGTAGATATTCTCAAGTCAACTTAAGGGAAGTGATTTCTCACTGAACTCCTCTCTTCTGTCATGACTCTAGCTTGTTTAAAGTGAACAAAACAAACAAACAAAACCCTAATCAATACACACCCCCTTCCTCAAGCCTGATTGATTTTTCTAGGTGGCCGTCCCTTCTCGCCGCCATATCCCTTCCTTCGCTTGTGTTGCTCCCTCTGTTAAGACCTGAAGTTCTAACAACCCCTGGCTCCTCTTCTCTGTGCTCCCGTAGTTCTGAAGGATGATGGATAATTCTTCACATTACCGACTGTTTTACATCAGAATTCACCTTTCACGTTTCCATTCTTTAAAACTCAATTAACCAAATAGCCTAGGTGGATTTTGTTAAAGCAAATGTTGCTGCTGGCCGACACTTTAACTGGAGCCAGATTTTATGTGTAATTTTCTGAAAACTTGTATTTCCCAACAAAGCAATATTCTTAGTAAGCTAACCATCCCATTTCATTTACTATGATTTGGTTCTTAGTAAGCTAACCATTCCATTTCATTTACTATGATTTGGTTAGGATGCACATAAAGTTCATAGGTTTGTCCAAGTAATGTGAATTAAACTGTATGTTGTGAATTAAAATGTATGATGCAGGACTGAGGAGATGACTCAGAGGACACAGAGCTTGCTGCACACAGTGAGGAGCAGAGTTTGAATCTTTAAAGCCCATATAAGAGCCAGTATGTGTAGCATTAGAGACAGAGGATCCCTCAAGTGTTTGGCTAGTCAGTCCGGCCAGAAACCATGACCTTTGGGTTCAGCAAAAGATGCCAACAGCTGATATCAACTGTGTGTCCTTGTACATAGGTTAACATGCACACGTATATGTATACTACACATATGCACATGGAAAATAAATATATGCATGTTTACATATATGTGTACATAGGTACATGATCCAGTGGTCAAAAGCTGTCTTTCTGTCTCCCCTGTATACATTTACAAAAGTTAGAGGTATGTGAACTATAAAGTGTCACAGTAAAGACAATGTCAAGATGCCCTTCATGAGCACACATAACAATTACAAAAGATAATTTCAGCACTGGAAAAAGTAGTTTTCAAATTCAATTGAATTTTTGGAAAATACATACTTTGGAAAAATCATTTTTAAATTCAGCTAAATGATCTCCAATGGGTAACCTGTAAGGAAGTCATGTAAATTCTCTTTCCGTCTTCTCCCATATCTGTTAGGAGACTTAAGGACTTAATAAGTAGAAATCCACACACAGATTAGCTTAGGAGCATTTAGCAAATTGGAACACTGAGAACAGTGATTACAAAACTGAGATCTCTAAAATTTTTTTTCATTACCAAAGCAAAGGATGAGAAGAGAAAATGGAGAGAAGAACACCCAATCACAGATTGAAATTTAATTACCTCGAGCTTGCATATCTAAGATTTAGAATATTTAAATAGGACACCATAGGATGAGCTTCCACTTTTAATTGGATATATATTCTGAATGATAAAGAGATGAAATTAATAAGGCCTGCCATTTTACTGCATTCCAATATGGAAGAATAAAGAACGGATGGAAGGACTTCATAAGGTGTTTCTAAGAAAAAAAATAGATCATGCACAAATATTCTTTACCTATGCGCCAATTTAGCCTAAATTATTTATGAAAAATCTACATGACTACGAGTGAAATACGGACTAGTCAACATTTAGTAAAATTTGTTCTGGTATTTTCCAGCATCTCTGAGCAGAGATAATTAGGTTTTAAATTAAAATCTATTTTAGGCAGTCAATTGAAAGCATCATAAAATTCAATATCTGCTAATTATTAATGCAGCTTCAGAGAACTCCGGCACTTATGCAAAAACAATGGAGTGTAATAACCACATATTATTACGTCATGTTAAAGCTATGTTCTTGTAAAGAAACACAGGAGTAAAATGGCATTAAACCCATCCTAGGATATTGACAGTTCATATACAGCAAAACATCATTTTGCTTTTTATTCTTACATATTTACTATATTTTTAATGGATTCTCTATGCATTTGTCTTTTTAAATTTTAGAGTAGCTTATGAATAGAATTGTTACATAGACCCAAGAACATAACAAAAGTAATAAAGGGTAAATTTTAAAATATGATTGGCTTCCTTAACTGGTAGTATTGTTTCCTGATTTGAAAAATTAATTTTAGTGCTGCCTCTTTCTTTTGTGGGAACTTCTATAACCCATCTGTGCAAGTCAGTTTAGGAGTAAAGGATTAAAAATCCTACATTGCCCCGAAATTCTAAAGTTGTGCTCCATTCTACTTGATTCCACTGTGAATTCTGAGAGAGATTCTGAGAATTTAAGTAACAACCACAACAACAGCAAACAGAACTGTCTGTTTGACTCCTTAAGCCTCCAAAGAATCATGATTTAATGATATTCTCATGAATACTGGGTCCTAATGATAACAGTTTCTTTTTTCTTTCTTTTTGTTAAGAGATTTTCTATTCATTTTACATATCAACCAGTAATTCCCCTGTCCTCCCACCTCCCACCTCCCAACCTCCCCCCAAAAAAACCAATCGGTATTCCCACCTCCTCCAAGGCAAGGTCTCCCCTGGGAAGTCAGCAGAGTCTGGTACATTCAGTTGAGGCAGGTCCAATCCCCTCCTCCCTGCACCAAGGCTGAGCAAAGTGTCTCAGCATAGGCACTAGGTTGTTTAGCTTGAACTGTTTAGGGTGTCCCCCAGGCAGTGAGACGGGGACCTGTCCTTAGTGCATGAGCTGGCTTTTTGGAACAATGTTTCTTAAGGACTGAATGCTTCCAGAGGATGGAGGACTAGGAAGCCTTGGATTTTATTTCCCTAAAAAGACATTGACTAAATAATGTGTAAACTATAAAGAGCCTGTATAAGACCTGCTGAAGCTGCAGTGTCTCAAGATTGAAAGCACACAACAATCTCACCATAGCTGGAAATAGAACCATTGTACTCATCTGTGATGACATAAACCAGCCTGGTTAAAAGCTACCAGAAGAGAATGTCCAAGCTTACCTTATCTCCAGGAGAAAAAGAACTGACAGTATGTCTGGGGTGGTTTGGATGAAATTGCCTTCCCCAAATATGCTCATATATTGGGATACTTGGTCCCCATTGGTGGAACTATTTGGGGAGGGTTAGGAGGTGTGGCCTTGTTGAAGGAGGTGTGTCCTGGAGGGAAGACTTGGAGGTTTCAAAAGCCTTCATAATTTCCAGGTAGCTCTCTCTGCCTCCTGCTTTTGGATTGAGATGTGAGCTCTCATCTACTGCTTCAAGCCTTGTCAGCCTGCCTGCTGCCATGCTCCCCAACATGAGGGTCATGAACTCTAACCCTGTGGAATTGTGAACCCCAAAGTTGCTTTGGTTATGGTATTTTATCACAGCAATTGAAAGTGACTAAGAGAACATCCAATCACATACACTTCTGAGGGGCCACTATGACAGGATTCTTTATGTTCTACCTCAACACTGATGAGAAACAGAGCTTTCTAAATACCTAGGGGTTGCTGCGAGGAAAGGAGACACATGTGAGAGGAATAGATTTTGAAGTTCTGAAAGAGAAACCTGGAAACTTGTTTAGGTCCATTGTTACTACTTTACAAAGCAGTGCTTGGAGCCTTGGGTAAAGCAACTGGAGGAGAAAAATAACCAAAAAACTTTATAAGTTGAAAAAGACATAAATATTTCTTCCTGTTTAATAGACAAAATGATTGTATATGTAGAAAATGCCAACATTTCATACAAACCTCCTACAAAGAGTAAAGGAACCCTGAAAATTTGCAATATACAAATTTTAACACTCAAAATTCTCATGTCTATTAACAAGACACTATCCTAAAAGGAGATTTTAGACAATTTTATTAACAATAGTGTTAAAAAATTAAGAATGATACTTATAACGGAGCAACAGACCTATATCTTATATACTATAGATTTCTGAAATAAATCAAAGGTTAGATGCATAAATGGAGACACATATAATGCTCATAGAATGATTTATATAACATTAAAATACCTGTAGTATACTAAGATGCTTATTATTATATATACCAATATTTGTGTTGACACCATCATGATAAATGAAATAGACCACCCCCAAGATACCCAACACACAGCTCTATGTGAAGTATCTAAACATCCAGTTTCATAGAAGCACAGCGTAGAACAGTGGTTGCCAAGGACTGGGGAGGGCAGATTGAAAATGTTTTACATGTCTTACCAACTTTTGCCAGAAGAAAAATTTCAAGAGCACAATTAGGCAATGCCTACATGTTTAACACTGCCACTACTGCTACACTGGACTCTTAAAAATGCCGTTGTTTTCAGCAATAGTAAAAACAAGTGTATCCTGAGTAGTATTATTGTTGGTCTGTTTCAAGAATATTTGCTGAGCCAGGAAGCAAAAACTCTTATTGTCTCCTAAAGCAAAAGTTGCAGAAACTGGCATAGTAATCATACTCCTGTCTAAGAATAGCATCAAGAAGCTTTTGCCAGGCAGCTCCACAAAGAGCCTGTCATATGCTCTATTTGCTTTGTAAATATCCCCATCCCCAATTTTTGTTACTTTATGTCATTTCTCTTATAATCAGTCACTTCATTTATTTTATTCCATAAAATTGAGAAATAGTTAGGAAACATATTAATACACTTGAGAAGAAATAAATAATAATCAAAACTAATAGCAAGTGACAAGGGGATGGATAATATTAGAGAGAAGAAATAATAAAGACCAATGTACATTAAAAAAAATCTGTGAGTATGAACATTCCATCACAAACTAAAAGTGTTCTTGTTTATAAGAACAGAAAACAATGATTTTTTTTTCAAATCCTTACAGCCATGACATCTTTACAAAGACAGACAGGAAAACACGTGTTCAATATTCTGGATAACTTAGTAAAGTACAAACTGAATGAATACAACAATATTTGGAAAGTATCTAAAATACATGGAACTGTGATATTTCATCAGAAGGAGCTATAGTATAAATGTCAAATGATACAGCCCTTTGGGATAGGCATAAAGGGAAATTTTCAATATACATTAGAAAATAACCCCCGTTGGATAAAAATAAATTGATGGTCATCATTGTGGTAGTAACTCACTGTGATGTCAAAATATCCTCCTATGAAGAAGACATTTTGGATGTATTTTGGCTTAATCTAAACATTTGACTTAAATCATTTTTTACCCTGAGGGGATCTCGATTCAAATACGTTTCAAACCCATTGTCATACGACTAATCGCAGCTCAGTTGTCCTTAAACAACCAGGGAGCAGCAGCGCTTTGCAGTAGCTCTGTACGAATCGACAGACAGCTCCATCCTTGGGGTGGCAATCCATTTGACCATGACTGCCTTCCTTTCGGGAAAGATTTTCACCACTTACGGTTGAGAAAGATGAAGGTCATGGAAAAAAAAGTCATGATGAGTAATAATAACTTGGATGTCAGGTTTTGGTTTAAAGGGGAAGCCACTTCATCTTCCCTGCTATTGAGCAGAGTATTCCACCAAGTATATAGAGCAAGACTGGTCATTAACTCTCATGGGTCAGTGTAGCTTCTCTGTCAAATCTGAGGACCATGTCTTTCCCAGAAGGCAGTGAGGAGGTATGAGTTAGGATGCTCTTTTAGCAACCAATAAAAGAAAAGCCACACTAAATTGGCCCATGATTGAAATAATGACTTAATATGTCTCATTGGAACAATTTCAGAAGGAGAATAGTTCATGGACTGATTCCCGAGGTGGGTCAATGACATCACACTTAGGGACATTGCCTTAGCTGCCTTGCCGTCTACTGCGTGTTCTGTTCAGTGACCTTTATTTCACAGTAGTAAAGAGTCTAAAACAACACTGGGTGTAGAGGAAAACATAATGTACAGGGGAAGATGGGAGGAAAGAAAACAGGAAGGAAGAAAGGAAGAACAAAGGAGAAAAAGGTTTACCACCAAAGAATGAATGAATGAATCAATCAATAAGTAAAATAATTAAAACCAGAACAGAGAAAAAACAAAACAAGCCAGGAAAGATTTGCACATTGTTTACAGACAAAAGCAAAGTGACAGTTTAAGAACTTGGCTCCATTCCAAATCATTGTAGCCATGACAACTGATCTCACGAACAAAAAGCAGTCCATGCCTCGGGAGAAGCCAGTCTTGGCAATGATCACATGTGTTTGCTCCCTAACGTCTAGCATGTTCACTATGTATTTAGAGGGAAAAGATGAGCAATAGCAAGATCATGCTCTTTAGACTTTCAGTTATTAGAGGCTATTTAAACTTCCAGTCACTAGATACAAAAGAGTTATTAGTCAATTTTAAGATCTACACATAAACCCAAGCAGGGAATTAAAATATATTGCTACCAAATCTGAGAGTTAATTACAACTTATTCACATGATAAGAACTGGGAGATATAAGGTAAATTAAAGAACACAAATACTTGAGAATATGAGTGTTTTATATCATTTATTTTCCTAGTTGCAGCTTTGGTATTTGACTTTGTTCTTTTATATATCCATATTTAGTTCATATTTAAACATGCAAATACTGCTATTTTGCAAGAGTTTCGGAAAAATCTTTGCCAGCTACACTTCTATAAGGCGCAGTGTTTTTGTAAGGATGTATTTTTCTGAGACAGCATTTATTAATGAGAAGGACTTAAATATGAGGAAGAAACCAGCCAAGTAGAATGCCTTATCCTTGATTCAGTATGGAAAATTAAATGTAAGCTTATAGTTATGTGCTTTTCTACATCTTGAATTTTACAGAACATTTTCCAAGTCTGTACACATTCAGAACACAATGTGTCGAATTTGGAAGTAAATATCCAGTGTCCAAGCTGCCACTGACCCTGATCTCACCTGCCCTCAGAGTAACTTGTCTTTGATCTTGCGTGTTAGGTTCTGAAGTGTCAGTGTGATTACTATCAGAGACTCATTCTTCTTTTGTGCCCTCACCCTATGAAGTATAACTGTGATGGAATGGCTGCACCTGATGTCATATTATTAAATTATGCTTACACATGATCACTATTCCACTTACATCACCAACCGGCAATCTTTTTGGCAATTCAGACATTAAAAATGTATGTGTGTGTGTGTGTGTGTGTTGTGTGTGTAAGAATGTGTCTCTTTATCTCTCTGTGTGTGCACAGCATATATGTATGTGTTAATGTCTTTAGGATGCACATACCAGAGCATATATATGAGGAGGTCAGAGGAAGACCTTGGGTATTGCTCCTCACTTTCCACCTTATGAGATACAGCGTCTCTTGTTCACTGATGTGAACGTTTCTAAGGATTCTTCTCTCTCTGCCTCCCATCACTATAGGTGTACTGGGATTCTAGACATGTGATACCACTACCACCAGCATGATGTGCATTCTGGGGATCTGAACTCAGGTTCTGCCCTCATGCTTGCATAGCAAGAACTTTATTCAATGAACCATCTCTTCATATCACTCTGGAATTCACCTCCACCCACCTAATCACGACAGTCAGTAGTTTTTGAAGAGCAGTGATGATTTTGACCTAAGATCAGAGAGTCCAAGCCAAAATCAAGTCACCCCTCAGGTGCATTCCCATGCCCCCATCTTTTTCCTATTTGAAATATATAATATAAATATAAATAAATATAGTTATTTATATATTCCACTTTCTTTAACATAAAGGATTAATCTTAAACCTAATGTTTTAATCTGTTAACTGCTGCACCCACAGTTCTTGTAGCAGCACCTCGCATAGAATAAGTGCTCTAAAAATGTTTCTTACTTTTATATGTGTTGACCAGCAAAAGGCCTCTATGTTCTACTGAAAGGTTTCAGATTCCATCTTATGTAATAACTATTTGTCTATGCAAAATCAATCAGCAACTGCTTCCACATTTTTGAAGCATAAAATTATAGATGAATTTAGCATTCAACTCACCACATATTTTGAGATGAGAAATAACAACACATTGTTATAATCTTTCAGAAGTTACAAATATCCCCTTTACCATCCCACTCTCCCTTGATATAGACTAGAGTCTATCTTACTCCTCCAGATCAAGGGGATTTTGCAGCAGATGATTCTTGCTGTGTACAGCTGAGCACCCTCACTTTAAGCTACTTTATATACAACCCCCTAGAGGGAGTACAGACCACCTTTCCATGACAGTCATGTGTACTCCAATGGGTGCAAATTAACAGACATGATAGGACTTTTATTAATTTGGAATAGAAAATTGACATTGTCTCACTGGACAAATAAACCTATAAAATCATTGGATGCCTCAGAATCAGTTTCCTCATCCATAAATGATAATGACATCCATATTCCAAAGGATTTGTATAAAATGTGTTGTACAAATGTATATAAATTGTCCAGATGCCCTAAAGATGACCCTTGTTTGAAGTAGAGCATTGGCAATTTTCAAAAAGGCAATAAATGTATGCAGTCATTTCTACATGTATAAAGGACATGTTTCCTGATCAGAACATTGATAAAGGTATGAAGTCATTGCTACGTAAGTGAAGTGCATAGTTCCTGTTCAATACAACTTCGATCCTGACATATTGCTATTCAAAAAATGGTGAATAATGGGGTGGGTGAAAGGCTTGATAAGTAAAGAGATCTTGCTAGGGAAGCATGAGGATATTAGTTAGAATCCCCAGTCCTTACTTAAAAATCTGGGCATGGCTGCTTATGGTTGTAACTCCAGAACAGGTTGGTGGGGATAGATGGTTGATTG
This sequence comes from Peromyscus nudipes, assembly GCA_902168325.1. Taxonomy (NCBI): domain Eukaryota; kingdom Metazoa; phylum Chordata; class Mammalia; order Rodentia; family Cricetidae; genus Peromyscus; species Peromyscus nudipes. The sequence goes on from CABHPH010159702.1 coordinate 19,106, forward strand.
TGGTCAGTGACTAGCCAGAACAGCCGAAACAGTGAATTCTAGGTTGTATGAAGAGGCTCTGTACCAAAAATAAAATAATAAAATAAAATAAAATAAAATAAAATAAATGATGCTATCATTGTTCAGATCTTGTCTAGTGTACCTTCTCTGACATCTCTAGAGGACAAAAATCTCACAGAAAACTTCCTGCCTCTCTGACTCTTACAATCTTTCCTTCTCCTCTTCTACTATGAAACTTTCCCTCTCCCTCCCCTCTGTGTGTGTGTGTGTGTGTGTGTGTGTATTTAAAACACTGAAGAATTAGAGGCCATGGATTTAAAAGATAACAAGGGAGTTTGGTAAATGGTAAGTGTTAGAGTGGGGGGAAGAAAGAGAGCAAGTGGAATAATTATATTTGAATTTCATAAATAAAACATATCTTTAAAATATAAGATAGACAATGCTCACAGATGGCTCCAAACCCATGTGCATTTTAACAACATTAATTGGATACAGTGGTTTAAAAGAAAATAAAGAAAAGAACATGAAGATAGGGGTGACATGTGAAGGAAGAGATCTGGAGGAGCTGGGAGGAATGTGGACTGACAGAATCAACATAGTTTGTATACATGTAAGAAATTCTCAAAGAATAAATAAACAGTGAATAGGTCATTTCGGGCTGTCTCTCGACCATTGCCAGTAGTCTATTATGGAGGTATCTTTGTGGATTTCTGTGGACCTCTCTAGCACCCTGCTTCTTCCTATTCTCATGTGGTCTCCATTTACCATGGTCTCTTATTCCTTGTTCTCACCCTCTGTTCTTGATCCAGCTGGGATCTCCCGCTACCCCAAGCTCTCTTTCCCTCGACCCTTGCCCTTCATTACTCCCACTCACATCCAGGTTGTCCATGTAGGTGTCATCCATTTCTCTGTCATGGGGCAATCCTTGTGTCTTTCCCGGGGTCCTGCTCTCGGTGACAGGATTGCCAAACACCCTAATTGTCATGCTAGAAACCTCATCCAATGACTGAGGGAACCGGATGCAGAGATCCACAGCCAGGCTCCAGGTGGAGCTCCAGGAGTCCAATTAGCAAGAAAGAGGAGGGATTGTATGAGCGAGAATTGTTGAGACCAAGGTTGGAAAAAGCACAGGGACAAATAGCCAAATGAATGGAAACACATGAACTATGAACCAATGGCTGAGGAGCCCCCAACTGGATCAGGCCCTCTGGATAAGTGAGACAGTTGATTGGCTTTATCTGTTTGGGAGGCATCCAGGCAGTGGGACCAGGGCCTGTCATGTCCTCAGTGCATGTGCTGACTGTTTGGAACCTGGGGCTTATACAGGGACACTTGGCTCAGCCTGGGAGGAGGGGACTGAACCTGCCTGGACTGAGTCTACCAGGTTGAACTCAATCCTCAGGGGAGTCTTTGCCCTGGAGGAGATGGGAATGGGGGGTGGGCTGGGGGGAAGGTGGGGTGGGGGTGGGGCGGGAGGGGGAGAACAAGGGAATCCGTGGCTGATATATAAAATTAAATTAAATTATAAAATAAAACTTAAAAAAAAGAGTGATGCTACTCTCCAAAAAATAAAAAAAAAATTAAAAAAAATGAATAAAGCACATTTGCCTTTGCATACATATTTTTTTAAATAAGGTGATAGTAATAGGGTTAGTCAGCTCACATCCTCCTCTGGCTTCCATGTGCATACTAATGGAAGCATGCACCAAGAAACTCATGCACAGGCGCCAAACCCACATTCCCAACACTCCCAACACCCCCCCTCCACACACACACACCCAAAAATGACACAAAAAGTGAGTATTTCAAACTTGGCACACCATAGCACTGTTCTGACGTACAAATAAGATGAAGCCATCAAAAATAAGGTCATTTGAGCATAAAGAATATTTATCCCTCAGATTCTCTTCAGGAGACACACTTCTCTCGACCTGTGATGGCCTGTGTCAATGTGATGTATTGGACAAATTATTTTCCATTTAATGTCGGGAATCAGCATGCCTTTCCTTTATTGACCTTGATATATCTCCTCTGTAGAATTATGAGCACTCTAGTTTTGAAAGACCTTATCCTACCCTGTGAGTTTTCAGCTGCATCCAGACTGCCAATGTTGAGTGTAGATTACGCAACTTACCTTTTAATTTTTAAAATAATATAGAACCTATAACTATAAAGAGAGAATGAATATTAACTTTGGTTACAAAGTTACACAAGTCAATACTTTAAATATTCTATTTTGTCACAGAACAGGAAGGATAGCTGGTTTCTTATTCTAGAATAATTTCTCTCATAACTATTAACAACTGGTTCACCCACTAAATGGCCATTACTTTCTTCTCATAAAGAGCAAGCCCTGAGGCCATAGGGCTACAGGCTGAGCTGAGTGAGGCCACCAAGGTACTTGAGGTTTTGTTCAAAGTACTTTGGTTGCATTCATCAAACATGATTATTATGAAACATGCCAATACACTCTATTAGCAAGCAGAGCTGTCATAATTTATCACCCAAATAATTTGAAAATTAAAGCAAAATATACTTACTGGTTACCTCAAGAAATCAGCAAAAGTTGGATTTATTCCATACAAACATAAAAACACCCTCTTTATCACACAGTTGATGGCATTTCCTCTGTGGCACATTGCCTCCGTGCTAATATGTGTTTTACAGTTACCCTTTGAAATGCCATAAAACATATGGAGGTAAAAAATAAATGTGTATGGGGCAGATATTGCTTGGATGGAGTTCACAGTCCATTGAGGAACATGCAGTAGAGCTTTGAGAGGGGACTCTATTTCAACGTGATGATGGGCCGAATAGTCTATAAACATTTCCACAACAAGATGTTTCAAAAGCAGAATGAAACATGAAACTTTTTCTGTAATTCATGGCTACATTTTCAAGGAAAGAAAAGAAATTCTTGGGCCCTAATATTATAAATAAAAGAAACATTTTTTTAATGGAAGTGATTTTATTGGTGCTAGCATATTGGAGTGAATGTTTGTCTTTGAACCTATAATCCTAACACTTTCAAAAAGTCTAGGAATGAGGGTCTGGGACGTTGGGATCCCCAGAGACTGAGATTATGTGGAGATGTTCATCTGCCGGTCTCTAAAGCAGGGGTTCTCAACCTGTGGGTCACAGCTCCTTTGCGTGTCAAGCCCCACTTCCACAGGGATCATCTAAAATGCAAATATTTATGTTAAAATTGCTAACAGTAGCAAAATTACAGTTATGAAGCAGCATTGAAAATAATTTATGGTGGGGGTCACTACAACATGAGGAACTGTATTAAAGGGCCACAGCATTAGGAAGGTTGAGAAAAGTACTCAAAAGGAAAGATCCACATCATGAGGGTCAGAGGCACAATATACTACTTGTGTTTTCTCATCTGACAATCTTTGCTAATGAAAATGAATGAAGGCACTATAGGAATTTAGAAAAGTGGCCATCTCCTACAGTGTAAAAATTAATAGAGGTGAACCAGGAATACAGCATTGTCTTGAAATGTGAATATTGGAAATTCAGTTGCATATCAAATGGCAGACAAGTATAATGAAAAATTCTCATACCTTTTAGGAAAGCATTAATCACTATGTGCTTTATATTATCAGCTTCATTAAAAAAACAAAGGCATAAAATATTCCGTTCCAACGAATTGTTAAGCATTTTCAAGAAGCAAGTAATTCCTGAAACACAGATGATGAAATGTAACTTTATACGGATATATATTGTGAAAGAAATTTCTTAAATCATATACTTAAAAAACAAGTATATTTGAAATTCTATCAGGAATGCATCCTTGAGAATTATGAGACAAGGGGCTACAGAAATTTGCATATATTATCTGCAGGCTCTTTGATGTGATTTATAAATAGGAAACATCTGTGGATATAAATAACAGCTCATCTGAAAGCTTTGGAATCAGATCCATAATAATCAATACTCTGTATTCATTGGAACAGCAGCATTTATTTCCTGCTTCCCATTCCTGATGACTTTACAATCCTTTCTGAGAATTATGTGTTAAATTTAATCACAAGGTAATGTTATGGGGAATTAAAATTGGCATAGTGTTTGTGGTTACACTGAATGAGGCCCTACCTTTCAATAGCTATCTGAGACAGGACAAATACTTAAACCCGGGGAGACACATACTTGCTGTGCCTTAAATAAAGCATGCCTGGGATACCAGGTGGATGTGATAATGATTAATAATTAATGCAGTGCTTCTAGTGTGATGTGGGATTTTAGAATTGGTCATGATTATTGTTAACTGCCCAACAGAATTAATCTGAAGGTGTATTTCATTCAGAACACCATCCAAGAAGTCAGTATGTCTGGGTACATGGCCCATTAACAAGATGGAAGTGTCTTAGGTAAAGACAGACGTTGGCATTTGAGATTAAGAATGGTTAAGCGGTGAGGTTTTGTGTGTTTATTTGGTTTGGCTTTTCCCGTATGGCAATCAAGCTTTATGGATTACGAAGGTTTCTTGTCCACCCTGTCTCATTCTCTCTGTCCTTCCCTGTATCACTCAAATCACACACAACTGTTTCAGTGATTATTTGTGTGAGGAATGTTTATGATCTTTATTTCAGAAAATCAGTAAGACTCATGTAGTACGTTTTCAACCTGATAATAGAAAGGATTCAACTGAGTTTCATTGAATTAACAGACTTCTCTGGGGTGACAATGATTAGGTATAGAAGTGAAGATCAAACAGTCCTCTCAAATTTCCAAAGTCATCCTTCACCAAGACCTACTGTGAAGGTCCCTCACCCTTCTCACCATGTAGATTTCCTGCTGCCATTTCCACCACCTAGAAATATTTAGTCTATTTTCATTCTTGCACTTGTGATTCTAACATGCGCCTACATGTCTCCCTGATTTTCTGAGTGTGGGGTACTGAAGATGCCATGCTGCCTGTTTTTCTATAACTATATTCTAATTCTTTTTAATTAAGTCCGAACTATGTATTCCAATGACTTATTGTATTTTCAAAATGGAAGTCTCACTCTCCAACTAGCCACATACATAGTTCAGGCTTGCCTCAAACTTGTGACTTTTTTTGCTACAACACACTAAGGGCTGGGATAGCAGACCAGTTCCATCACATCAATACCTGGATCCCACTGGCTCTGCCACTTTGACACATAAAACAATGCAGTGACTCATTGGGTGGTGTAGAGCTCTTCAATCAGATGCCCTAAGCCCATTCTTTACTCTCATAAACAGTTCTGCTGCACATTTCCGTTGTAACCTGTGTAGAGCCAGAGACTCTAAGAGTCAGAAGCATGCTGAAGAGGAGGAAGGGCAGGGCATTGCAATCTGAATGTAATACTGGATACGGTTCTTAAAGTCACTAAAAAGTATCCTGACCTTTAGATATTCTTCATTTTTCCAGAATCTTAGCAAATTTATTCGAAATTTGTGTCACATAATAGGTGCTCACATTTTTTGAAGATGACAAAAATTTAATGCTTATTTATTTAGTTTTAATTTTATAATTTGATTTAATTTTATGTATCAGCGATGGATTCCCCTGCCCTCCCCCCAGCCCACCCCCCATTCCCATCTCCTCCAGGGCAAGGACTCCCCTGAGGATTCAGCTCAACCTGGTAGATTCAGTCCAGGCAGGTCCAGTCCCCTCCTCCCAGGCTGAGTCAAGTGTCCCTGCATAGGTCCCAGGTTCCAAATAGCCAGCTCATGCACTAAAGACAGGTTCTGGTCCCACTGCCTGGGGGCCTCCCAAACAGTTCAAGCTAATCAACTGTCCCACTTATCCAGAGGGCCTGATCCAGTTGGGGGCTCCTCAGCTATTGGTTCATAGTTCATGTGTTTCCACTAGTTTGGGTATTTGTCCCTGTGATTTTTCCCATCTTGGTCTCAATAATTCTCTCTCATACAATCCCTCCTCTTTCTTGCTGATTAGATTCCTGGAACTCCACCTGGGGCCTGGCCGTGGCTCTCTGCATCCACTTCCATTAGTCATTGGATGAGAGTTCTAGCATGACAGTTAGGGTGTTTGGCCATCCTATCACCAGAGTAGGTCAATTTGGGCTGTCTCTAGACCATTGCCAGTAGTCTATTGTGGGGGTATCTTTGTGGATTTCTGGGGACCTCTCTAGCACCCTGCTTCTTCCTATTCCCATAGGGTCTTCATTTATCATGGTCTCTTTTTTCTTATTCACCCTCTCTGTTCTTGATCCAGCTGGGATCTCCCGCTCCCCTAAGCTCTCTTTCCCTCGACCCTTGCCCTTCATTACCCCACCTCGCGTCCAGTTTGATCATGTAGATCTCATCCATTTCTCTGTCATTGGGTGATCCCTGTGTCTTTCTTAGGGTCCTGTTTTCTAGGTAGCCTCCCTGGAGTTGTGAGTTGCAGTCTAGTCATCCTTTGTTTTACATCTAGTATCCTCCTATGAGTGAGTCCATACCATGTTTGTCTTTCTGAGTCTGGGTTACCTCACTCAGGATGATTTTTTCTAGATCCGTCCATTTGCCTGCAAACCTCATGATGTCATTGTTTTTCTCTGCTGAGTAGTACTCCATTGTGTATATGTACCACATTTTCTTTATCCATTCTTCAGTTGAAGGGCATCTAGGTCGTTTCCAGGTTCTGGCTATTACAAATAATGCTGCTATGAACATAGCTGAGCATGTGCCCTTGTGGTATGATTGAGCATTCCTTGAGTATATGCCCAAGAGTAGTATAGCTGGGTCTTGGGGGAGATTGATTCCCAATTTTCTAAGAAAGCTCCATATTGATTTTCAAAGTGGCTGTACAAGCTTGCATTCCCACCAACAGTGGAGGAGAGTTCCCCTTGCTCCACATCCTTTCCAGCATAAGCTGTCTTCAGTGTTTTTGATCTTAGCCATTCTGATGGCTGTAAGGTGGTATCTCAGAGTCGTGCACAAAACTTAAGTCCAAATGGATCAAAGACCTCAACATAAATCCAGTTACTCTGAACCTGATAGAAGAGAAAGTAGGAAGTAGTCTTGGATGCATTGGCATAGGAGATCACTTCCTAAATATAACACCAGTAGCACAGACACTGAGAGAAACAATCAATCAACGGGACCTCTTGAAACTGAGAAGCTTTTGTAGAGCAAAGCATGCAGTTAACAAGATAAAGCAACAGCCTACAGAATGGGAAAAGGTCTTCACCAACCCCACATCTGACAGAGGGCTGATATCCAGAATATATAAAGAACTCAAGAAATTAGACATCAAAATGCCCAACAGTCCAATTAAGAAATGGACTGTAGAGCTAAACAGAGAATTCTCAACAGAGGAAGCTCAAATGGCTGAAAGACATTTAAGGAATTGCTCAACATCCCTAATCATCAGGGAAATGCAAATTAATGCTTATTTAAAGTTTGTTATTTCAGGTCCTATGTCTAAGTTCTTGTCTTTTAACTTCAGAATCACTTTGTGATAGCTATTATATATTATCTCCACTCCTAGATGAAGGGCCACACACAGGCATTCTTTTTTGTTTTGTTTTGTTTTGTTCTGTTTTTGTTTTTGTTTTTTTTTTTTTAATTTTTTTTCAAGACAGGGTTTCTCTGTGTTGTTTTGGTGCCTGTCCTGGATCTTGCTCTGTAGCCCATCTGACTCTGCTTCCCGAGTGCTGGGATTAAAGGCATGCACCACCACTGCCCGGCCCACACAGGCATTCTTACTATCTCTCCCATATCCAAATTCCTGAAAACACTGTTATGGTTAGAGGTCTATATGCAAATGTGTGGAGGTTTGCAACACAAAAGCTATTTGAAAGCATATGTTTTACATTTATATTTTACCCACTGTAAACATTTACCTCCCTTGAGTTCATTTGTATATTTTATAATCAAAAGGTCTGTGGTGGTAATTTCATATATTGACTTAGCTGGACCATGGCTGCAAGGCATATGGGTGACCATCTCGCAAAGGTTCATATGGATATTTTTGAATGAGGTGAATTCTGAAATACTGAAATGAAGTTTTTCATGCATATTGCAAAAAATCTTAATTCAGTCAGTATTGAAGCCTTACCAAATCTTCAGAAAAATCTTAATAGAACAAATATCTCATCCTCTGGGCCAAAGAGAATTCTGAAGCCTGTAGCTCTTGAACTTGGCTCTTTTCCAACTATATATGTATGTGTGTGTGTGTGTGTGTATATGTATATATGTATGTGTATGTGTGTGCACATATACATATATAACTATACTTACATATGTGTATACATATACATATATGTATTCATACATACACAAATTTGCATACAAAAATGACACACATATGGATGGATGTGTTTGGATTCCCTAGTACTCTGCCTAATACAACGACTTAAAATGAAAATTCTTCTTCATCTCAAGAATAATAATTTAATGGTAACTTACCTTGCTGGAGAGGCTTTTTCTCTTCTAAGAATGAACCTCTGCTATGTGTCAACATCCAGACTAGACACCATATTCTGTTTTCTCTTGCCAGAGAGAGTCATAGGGTGCCTTCCCCCCACAGACAGAAATTTCCATAACTCCTGCATGAAATTGGTCTGCAGCAAAACTATGGTTATAACATGAACGTAACTACTAAAGCAACACAAAATGGTAGTGTTTCCCCTGGCTCTTCCTCATTTGACTGCTTGAATACCTAATTTAAGTAAAACAATTATTTTTAAATTTATTAAAATTAATTAAACCCATTATTCTGGTAGAATTATACTTTGAATTGTAGGTCCATTCAAATATCCTTGAGTCCCAAGGAAAGTAACATACTATAGTTACATCTAGCTATTTGGAGCCTATTTACTGTAAAAACAAAGTCTATAATTAATGTCTCTAAAACCACATTCACAGCCTTTGATGATCTTATAGAGCCTTCTTACACCCTGACATGTAGAAGAAAGTTGTAACGAAATGAATTAAGGAGTTTTCTTTGTCTTGCTTTACCAAGTATGTTTCAAAGCACAAAAAAAAGAACATTTAACAAATGACCCACTGAGACTGGTGTATGTGCTTCTTCAAATGTGTGATAAAGGGCTGAGGCTTAATTCCCTAATAATACATGGCATTGCATGTATTCAACTCTGTCTTTGTGCTTTGAACAAAGTGGTGGAATAATGCTTTTTATGGCAATTACAAATAAAGTAATTCATGTAATTATTCTGTAATAATGTAATTGTTGCCGTGTAGACTACAGACCATAAAAAGCATTAAGTAATTGCAGGGTTATTTATGGCCTGAAAATTGTCTGGCAATTATGCTAGAGGTAATAGTAACATGAAATCCACAGCTTGATTGTTTCTTGATTTTAAAATGTAAAATGTGGGTATCTTTTTATTATAGACCTAAGCACCTTACCTGGTAATTATACCACATGTTCCACAGTGGAAAATTAAGCATAATCCCACAGAAAGCACAGGCTCCTTTTTAATTTTTAGTTCTTGAAAAATTAGCCACATTTAAGAAATGGATTATGTCATTTAATTTCACTTCACAGAATTTTGAAACTGGAAATTCTTGTTAATTTTATGATACTTGGCTCTTTTGTGTATGTGTGCGTGTAGGTGTGATCAATGCAATTTTGACAGAGACAACTTTGCAACTTCATAATTTAGACACATTATGATAAAATTGTAAGAACTTGATACACACGATGCAGCTAATTCCTTGCTGCAAAGTAAAATGTTCCTTTCAGAGAAAGGCAGGCTTCTTTTGGAAGATTTCTCTAGGAGTAGTTAGGGTGTATTCTTCAGAGATAAACATTAGGATTCCGAAACTTACATTAAGCTGCGTTGGGATGGCAATACTTGTCATTCTGGCACTCCAATCACAGGGGCATAAAGATTGCAGGAGAGAGAGAGAGAGAGAGAGAGAGAGAGAGAGAGAGAGAGAGAGAGAGAGAGAGAGA
>CABHPH010159702.1:29016-46406 GCA_902168325.1 Peromyscus nudipes
AGAGAGAGAGAGAGAGAGAGAGAGAGAGAGAGAGAGAGAGAGAGAGATTGAATGTGATATATTCTCTCATATGATACATTTTAGTTTTCTGTTATGATAAAATACCATGACCAAGGCAACTTACAGGAGAGTTTATTTTGGATTGCACTTCCAGAAGGTTAGAGTCCTTAATGGTGGGGACAGCATGATATGGAGAGCAAACCTGAAGTATAACAAGGCCATGAGCAGCACTGCCAACTGGGGATGAAGTGTTCCAAGGAAAGTATCTCAGCATACATTTCTCATTCAGAACCAGCATAGCATGTCTCCAATGATCCATTTCCTACAAATAGCCTGGACCTAGCAGCTGCCCATGTAGCTTCTTCATGGTACCAGTTACTACTGTTAGCTTGACAGGATCTAGGACCATCTAGGACACAAAGCTCCAGAGGTGCCCACATTAGCATTTCTAGATTCAGTTAAATGAAGTGGGAAGATGCATCCTACATGTAGAGGCCACCATTTGATGAGCTGATCCTGCAATGAATCAAAAGGATTGAAAGCACTCGTCTTTCTTTGCTTCCTAATGGAGACCCTAATGTGACCAGCCATGTCAAGCTCTTGCCGCCATGCCTTTCTGGGCAGACTGAACTGTATCTCTACTCTGAGAGTAGAAACAATCCCTTTCCTTCCTAAGTTACTTTTGTTGGGTATTTTCTATGGCAGTATGAAAAAGTAACAAAGACATTCAACCGATCAAGCCTCAAAGCAGCTTTCAATCACACAGTCAGCCGTAGTTAGTCACACAGTTAGTAATTTTCCACTCTAAACTTCGAGTCTGTGTGTTAGCTAACTTTTACTATATGAGATTTGGTGGTTAAACTTCATATGTAAATCACAGTCTTGTCTCCTGAATGCTTCTGATTCCCTTATGGGAAAAGCATCAGCTCTATCTCTCTGCAGAAAAACAGGTTTCATCCTTGAGGGCTCTGAGGACTACAGGATTCTGAAATGATGGCCATTTCTCCCTTCTCTGTGCTTACCACTTCTTTTTCTGTACTGAGTCTTCTTACGGCTGATGCCTCTGTACAGAATCTACTCTTTATTATTTTCTGTTCCCCCTTGAGAACCCTGACATAACATACCTGTATATTTATGCCCCTCTATTGTTCTTCTTGTATACCAAAACAATTTTACCACCTGGTTCACTGTCTGTCTTAAACCATTCTTAGTTATTTACCAGAATCTGTTTAAAGAAAAAAACAAAACAAAAAACACCCACACATAATAGAGTTTACTTCAGCAAAGAACTACTCATGAATAGGGCAGGCTTCAGAATCGAAAGGGGTTCCCGAGAGCTCCATTCAACAACTTGGAAAGGAAGTACTTATGTATTAAAAATGGAAGTGGGGTGTATGTGAGAAAACGTGGACCCTCATTTGATAATAAAAGTGCTGAGAGAGAGAGAGAGAGAGAGAGAGAGAGAGAGAGAGAGAGAGAGAGGGTAGCAAAAACAAAGCCCTTTATTTCATGACCTTGCAAGATCAGGCTTTAGTCTAGAAGGACAGGAATGCTGGCTGAGCACAGAGGACAGTTTTTATAACTCTAATACAGTCTCCTACTCCCTTTGCTTAGAACAGGACACCTTCCCGAGCATCTAAACCTCATTTTTCTCTCCATCACTCACCTTTACCCCCTTTCCAATAACATCTATGTACACCTTCAATTCTGTCTTCATGCCATGTCTATTTTAAAAGTTATTAGATGACCTTGCCTTGAAGGCTGGCTGTTAGTAATTTTCCACTCTAAACGTCGAGTCTGTGGGTTAGCTAAATTTGAGTAGGGGAAGTAGCTAAAATGGCAGGCATTAGCAGAGGTCTCATGTTTTCTAATTAGTTGTTGCTGACCCCAAAAGGCACAAGGTAGCTTTGAAAATGAGCCATCAGATCTTTATTTATAATGTTGTAGAGATCTTGATTTGATTATAACCAGGCAACTAACTTCTCAGGGCATAGTCTTCCTGAGGATACATTTGCTTTCTAGAGACATAGTATAATCTTCTATCACCTTGAGATCAGCTGAAGTTTGGCTGATATAACTGACTGAGAGTGGTATTTGCTTTAAGCATACATCCTTAAATGATCTGTTAATTTATTGAATTATTTATTTAATATCTGTTAGTATTTGTTAAATACTAAGTTTGGTTGCAAATTTACTTCATAGACGTTTAAGAGGCTGAAGGCTATAAAGATGGCCCAGTAGTTAAGAGCACCTTTTGCATAGAAGAACTCAAGTTGAATTCTCCCCTCTACAAGGTGGCTCACAACTGTCTGTAACTTCAGTTCCAAGGGATCTGACTCCTTCTTCTGACTCCCCATGGACACCAGACACACAGATGGTGCATATACATACAGATAAAACACACACACACACACACACACACACACACTATAAAATGAATAAATATGAGATAGAGTAAAGAACACATTTAAACCTAGACTAATTTTCTTTGGCAATGCAAAACTAACCTTCCTAGCTGTTGATCTTGCGGAATATAGAAAGCTTTCTTCTAATTACCCCAGCCAACGGTTTCCAAATTCAACACATAGGTTCAAAGAAACACATAGTTTCAATCTGCTTTCAATGATGACATGATGCTGACTAAGCAAGCCCAAGTCCTTGGCATCTTCCCCACTTACACAAACAATATACATTGATTTTATGGAAGATCAAAAAGAGAAAAAGGAAAAGCCAGCAAGACAGAGATGCATCCATCAAGGGAACACATCCAAGGACCTACTGCCTTCAAAGAACATAATGGTAGAAACATAAAATGGACTTGTTTGGCCTTCAACATTATACCTCCTATACAATAACTACAAATACTCTTTTAAATGAGGTACTTATTAATTGAACATAAAGGGAAACAATGAGATGAGTTTTTATAATCCATGCTGAAAGTCTACACACTCCTAATGACCAAGCTTATGGTATTTTAAATCACACACTGTAACTCAACACAATTCAAAGGCATACTACTTTGATTATTGATATAGTCATCAGTTTAAATGTTTTTGTCTTCCTTAGTTTTGTGTAGCTGTGAAACAATTCTGTGATAATTCAAAAAGGAGATAAGGCTTATTTTATTCCCCAGTTTCAGAGGTGAGCCTGAGTTATCTGGCTGTACTCCATGATGACATTAGGCCGGAGATTAAAAAAAAAAATTATGGTGCCAGAAGCATGTGGCACAAATGACTGCTTACCTTATGGCAGCCAGGAGAAAGGAAGAGAGAAAATGAGGATGAGGAGGTAGAATGTAGGAAGGGAAAATACTGAAAGAGAGGAGAGAGAGAGAGAGAGAGAGAGAGAATGAATATGAATGAGAATAAGGAGAGAGGGGAAAAGTAGAAAGTGGAGAAAAGACACACACAGCCCGACAGAGGAGAGAAACAGAAGAAAGAAGACATAGAGAGCAGAGAGGGAGAAAGACAGAGGACAGAGAGAATGGGGAGAGCCAACAAAACAGAGATGTAACCACCATGGGAAAACTTGCAAGGACCTATGGCTTCAAAATGCATCTAATTTCCATCCCTTCTCAGTAGCCTATTGACTTATCAGCCCAAATCAGAGCCCTCAACCCAATCACTTTCCCAAAGCATTACCTCTGAACCTCTAAACATAGTTCCATTAACCAAGCTATCAACATATGATCCATTGGCTTCAGACCTGAATGGTAATGATTTGTTTATAATAACTTTATATGTATTATATTTGTGTGTGCTTTATAATAACTTTATATGTATTATATTTGTGTGTGCGCGTGCGCACGCGCACACACACACACACACACACACACACACTCTTACTTCCCAGATTCTCAAACTGGCTTGCAATGCTCTCTGGGGCTGTACAACTGAACGAGGGGATTGTTAAAGCATGAGGAGAGTAGAAGGTTTCTGAACACATAGGTCCGAAAATTAAAGTCAAATGTGAAATGAAAGGTGTTTCTGGTGGCTGTCAACCATGCTGTATCAGCAACTTCACTGCAACTTTTGTTCTGAACAAATGAACACTTTGCACTATTCTTGCGGACACACAAGCCATCAAATGGCCTGAGATGCCTGGGTTCAGACATGGAAGATTGTATGTTATGAATTGCAATGGTTTTAATGTTTACAGAGTTTTTGTTTTTGTTTTTGTTTTTTGTAGAAGCAATTACAGAAAGTAAAAAGGTTTTATATTTTCCTATTGCCGTTCTTTAGCATGCAATAATCAAATTAGTATGTCTTCGAATTGTGTTACAATGTTTGATTTAAAAATCTGCTTTGTGAGTTGCTGAGTTGAGTTTCATTTAAAAAAATGTTAAAACTAAGAAGTAGGGGAAAGAGCGGAGAAAATCCATCTTCTGGTGCTAGATGCAGCCATCTCACACTTGAACACGAAACAGCTTTGGATGCCTGTATTGTATCTGCAGAACAATGGGCACACCAATTGTCAGGTATGGGTAGAGGAGGATGTCAGGGTTGTTCACCATTCATTGCTTAAATATTTGACACTGATGGATTCAGGGAGAACCAGGGCCAAAGTTTTCACAGGTAACTCCTCTAGGCTCCACTGTGTATTCCCAGTCCAGTGGTAATATAGACGACCCTGTATGAGCTAGATGGGTCACAGAGTGAAAACAAAATTTAATGTTTTGAGAAGGAGATAGGTTGGGATAGAGCTGAGTTTTTAGAGAGGAGAGGAATATGAAAAAAAAGGTGGGGGAGAGTATAATCAGAATGTATGGAGTTGTTGAAGATAAAATTTAACTGCATGAACTGTGGACCAACAGCTGAGGAGCCCCCATGGTACTGGACTAGGTCCTCTGGATAAATGAGACAGTTGTTTACCTTGCACAGTAGAGGGGGCCCCCAGGCAGTGGAATTGGGACCCGTCCCTAGTGGATGAGCCGGATTTTTGGAGCCTAGTGCCTATGATGAGACACTGTGCAGCCTTGGTGCAGGGAAGAGGGACTTGGACTTCCCTCAACTGAATGTGCTGACTCCCTATGGGAGACCTTGCCTTGGAGGAGGTGGGAATGGGGGAGGGGTTGGGGGGAAGGCTGGGGTGCAGGAGGAGGGAGGACAGGGGAATCTGTGGTTGGTATATAAAATGAATAGAAAATCTCTTAATAAAAAATTTTAACCAATAAAAATTGCTAGGGGTTGGACAAGTTGCTCAGTAGCTAGGGGTGATTGGTATTCTTGCAGAAGACCCATGTTTGATTTCCGTCACTCACACTTGTATGGTCATAAGATTCATGACTTCATCTCTCATGACTCTCTTTGATGGCTGTACTAACTTCTGCTCAGTGTTCTTCTGAGAATTTTATATTCAGTTTGTGTAGAAACTTTTGGAGTCATATCTCAGTCTGTGGTGGATAAAGATTATTTTTTTAATTAATAATATTAACCGAACAAATTTCTTTGTTTTAAAAACTGATGCATGTTTCCAAATCACAGTCATGAGAATAATCTCATGCCATGGTAAACAAGTCTCTGTGTGCAATCCTTTCCTGATAGCAAGGTAAAATCCTCCTCGGACCCCTGTTTCTTCCAGAGCAATTATCACTACCTCTCTTTGTAACTGAATGATGAGAAGTAGGTCTAGCTTATCCAGATGCCACCAATTCAAGAGATATAACCCTAGTTATTTGTTACATGACCACATGTTACAATTGCCTAGATAATATCTGACTGTATTAATTCCTTGAGAGAAACCATTGATAATGCAGTATTATAAGTATTATAATCTCTTATTCATCTACCATGATTACTAAATGTACTGTCATTAACTTCTAAAAACTGTTCTATATTTGATGCATTAATAATTTATTTCAGATATATTATTAAATAGAATAATGAATATATCATTTAGTGGTATTTCTATCATTTCCAGGTGTGGGATTCCAGCTCCAACCTGTTGAAGGGTTCTTGTGGAAAGGAGAGAGAAATGAGGAAATATTAAACAGAAACATAAGCAGAGATGAAGAGAAAGACAGAGACACAGGATAGCTTCAGGAGGGCCCTGGGTCAACCCCCCAGCCATGTCAAGATTTATTCTAATGAAATTTTTATGCATTAGCAAGAGGAGAGGCAAAAGACCTCCCCCTTTCAAGATCAAAGCACAACGTCCAGCCAAGTATAGACCCTTCAAAACACCTGGTAAACATGCCTATGGCTAAACCATCCCATTCTGCAGCCCTGCTGGGTAAAACAAGCTCAGATTCTCTGACCTTGAGTAAAGCCTTACTAGGGAGCCTGTGTGGGGCCCCATATCCAGGGTTCATTTTTGTGTTCCTTTTATATGTATTAAATTCCAGGAATGTCTTCATCATGCTTCAGCCATGCTCACCCTTTTTTTAACTTCTCTATAAGCGCCTCTCCCCCCACAACACATTTATTTTATTCCCCTTCCCTAAGAATAATACTCTGTTCCTCTCTGACTTATATAGTGTATTTTTTGACATTTTATATGGATCAATGCTATGAACACTATAGTTTTTCTTCCCCTTGGAGAAATCTGAACATTTTATGTGGGGAATACGACTTGGTTATGAATTCCCTCGACCTTTTTGTTTATTTTGTAATAAAGCCTTTGTTTTTCCTTGTTCATTCCCATGAGAAACAAAATCCTAGAATTAAAATCAATAAAACTTCAGAGTCCCCCAAGACTTTGGATTTCAGCGTCTTCTCACTATTAAAGTACTTCATGCTGATCAAATTACTTTTGAAGGATATTTTGTTTTCCTAGATATAGTCTCTACATGGGCACCACTCCACACCCCTCCCCCTGCCCCCATCACTTTGAGAATCCCATTCTACTGTCTCGGTTGCACAGTTGCTGAGTGACTGGACTATAGTCCCCAATTTCCCTGTACTGAATGGCATGTGCCTTTGCTTTTATTTTTCCTGTATTTTTAAAGGATATTGTTCTTGTTTCTGTCTTTCTTTCAGTACAATAGGACGACTAGTTGCTACTGGTATTTCTGTATTTCATTTTGTTTTATTCTTTGTTTCATCTTACTGTTTATGTCGCCTTGTGTTTGAAGGTTCTGTGGTTTGGAGTCTGTTTCAAAGTTCTTATCCATAGTTAAATATTCCATCCAGCTCTGCTCTCTCTGTTTTGGTATTCTAATCACAAGAATCTGTAAGTACAGGGTTTGTACACAGGACCCAGTTCACACCCTGTGTGCCCATTCCTTTGTTTTCACTTGCTTTCTTCATCTTGAACAGTTCTTGTTCATGTTTCCTGGCGTACTGAAAAAGGCATTTCCATGGAGCCTGCCTTTGAAACAACTCTTCATTTCTGTCATAATATTTTTTATTTCTAGTATTTTTTTCTTCCTGCATTTTCTCCTTACCGCTAATCTCATGCATTGCCCTTTAACACTGTCTCCTTTATGCATTAATGTGTTTGATGCATTCTTCATATTTGTCTTCATTTAATTGTCTTAAAATTCCCAATTATTTCTAGTACATAAGGCTAGTCTTTGTTCTTCAAATGCTTCCTTCATGTTGAGGCTTGGTCTTTTTTTGGTGACGGTTCACAGGGTTCATTAGGTATACAGTCTTGGTTAGACAAACCTAGCTACAAGATTCTGTGTTGATTTGGCTCTGAGTTGGATGTGTTTACTGTTCTTTGCTGTGCTGTCCCTAGAGCTATGGCACAGTCTAATGTGGATGATTTCTTCTTTTACCTTGGGTTTTCCTAATAATTCCTTCTGTAACAGGCTCACAGCCCTGTAACATTTTTTTTTAGCTAAGATCTGTTGTCTTTATACTGAAGCTCCATTGATATATAATGAGGAAGATAGGTGAAACATTATTCAATTTTAGGATGACTCCCTTTGCTTAGGTGGCAAGAATGATGTGCAGCAAGATTCATTTGAATGACTGTCCTTGAACCATTGTGAACAAGGTCTTTCTCTATAGATATGGTCTTTTTAAGAGAACATTCTGGAAATATTTCAGGTGGCAACTTCTTTGCCTCCCCTTCCAGAGACCTTTGCATATCAACATTAGAACTTATCAAAGCCCTGGAATTAAGATTCTTAAAGGTGCAAAGGCCTCCTAAGACTACAGTTTCTGGGATTTTCTTACTAGGGGAGCTTGTTCATGCTTATCAGAATACTTCCAAAATACTCCTGCCTACTTATGACTCTGGTAGTTTTTACTTGGCATGGTCTGATCTTGGCCGAATTCTCTGTCTTTACCTGGCTCTTATTAATTAATATCAGGTTATCAATTTGGCCTGTGATTGGAAATCTATGACAGAGCCAGAAACTTTAACTGATTTTCAGTCTGTTCAGTTCTCCTCTCCCTCTGATGATGAGAGTGATGACCACTGACCTATGATCTCCTCACAGGCCTGAGAGTGGATTGGATGATGTCTTGGCAATATCTTCATGTTTCCTGTTTGTTCTAGTCAAAAGGACTATGAAAAGTTGTTTCTTTAAAAATCATTTTTTAAAAAATTCTTTAAATTTACTTAATTTAACTCTTTAAGTCTAGGTCTGTTGAAAGCCCTGGGGAATACCTCAATTAGATGTGTACCATGAAATTTTAAAAGTAAAACCATTCCCATCATGCTTGGATTCCAGAGTTTCAGATAAAAATCATTAATTTTAATAAACAGGGAGTGAAATCATATCAAGTAACTAATCAGCAGATTCTATGAACTTATGGTCACAATAAAGAGTGTCACATATCCTAAGTGTCTTTCCTAGGACAATTCTCTGTCCTCCCCCCCAAACCCACTCTCTCTCTCTCTCTCTCTCTCTCTCTCTCTCTCTCTTCTCCCTAGAATACAACTGTTAAAATAACGGCTTATAAAATCACTCAAGAAAAAATGGATCTGTGCAGACAATGTCATAAAACCACGGTTACAGCTATTTTCCCAGCTTTTATGCCTTGTCTCCATATCTCATCCAGAAGGGTTGTCAGCTAAGTGAAGGCTATTCATCATTTGTCACTTAGAAGACAGTTAATCATGGGGGTGGTAAAAACTGCTTGGGACCAAGAGAAATTATTTTTATTATGTAGAACATTTTATCTAAAATAATTTATGATTTTTTTATTTTTAAAGACACACACATATATTTTATTAACCAAATGGTTCACAATGCTCATCTGGAAATGATTGCCCTCCATTACAGAGATATTTGATATGTTTAGCATTCAAGTTTGATTATTAGTCTGGGAGACTTCTATTGGCAGTTTAGTGGACATGGTTTCAGTATGGTGCTAACCACCTCACAGTGCACAGAAAAGTTAGACTATACAATGGCTATTTTGAGCAAACAGCAACAGAATGTTAAGTTGACACCCCTAACATGGTTCATGCTTTTTTCTTGCACACTCTCCCTGGATGACCTCTAGTATTGTCAATGAGGAATATTCCTGCTGAAACTCTTCATGAATACACACTTCAGGGACTATCACCTTTATCCATGACCCAAGATGACTTCTTTGATGTCCTAAGACAAAGTTAAGGTGAAAAAGCCAAAAAAAATATTAATCTGACAGAGCTCAGATATTCAAGATGGGGCTCATAGTATATGATAGTCTGTTTTCTAAAGGTGAAGTTTGGTTACTGGACAGGTAATATGGAATTTCAAGGAGGAATTTTGAATTTTATTTTGAAGGCTTATATTTTGTGTTGAAATATGTAAATATTGATAAAAACTTAAGGCATCTCTGTATTGGTGAATGCTGACAACGTAGGTCTTAAAAATTTCTGAAACACTACCACTTATCGGTTAAGGGTGATATATAATGTGTAATATATATTGAAGTAAAAGAGAGTATAATGAACAATACATAGAGTATATGTATGTTGTATAATACACACAAAACATACTATCACAAGTGCATGGTTGTTAAATATGTGATTTTTGGAATAAATCATATATATGAATAATATTTTATCTATATCTCTATATATTACTATACCTTAGATAAACACTGTATAAACATTTCACATTTTAAAAAAGAAAAGATATTTCTTATGCTCTAATTTAACTTAGGAATAACATTCTACATCTATAAATAAAGGTCTTACTCAGCTATTTCCCAAACTTAACAGCAATTCTAACGGAAGTAGAGATAATTTATTTCAATTTTATGACAGGCGCTCAAGAATACGTTTATTTAAAAAAAAACCTCAAAGTTTAATTCAGACAGTTTTTCCACCTCTGGCATAATTTAATAAGTTTGTTGCTGGTTTTCTGTGTCCCAGTGTTGCTGTGTATCTTGCTCAACAAACTTTAAGGTGAACTTTCAGTTTAGTTCATGCATGTATTTAGCTTTATTCAGTTTTTCTTCCCTAGATTATGGGAGCTCATTAAATAAAGCTCTGGACTTGTTTGATATGTCTACTTATTTGCAACTTCAAGACAGTTTGAGAACCATGTGTTAATTCATATTTAGCTATCCATGAAAGTGGGAAAATGCTCCAGAAAATTCTTAAACCAGGAAAAGCCGGGATGCTGTGTCAACTGTGGTGTGCTTGGAAGAAATAAAAAAAAACTCTTCCAGCTTTATTACAAGTCAGTCACTCCACAGTTCCATCCCTGAGATTCATTCTCTCAGCTTTAAAAAAATATTGTATTGTGAATATTTTTAATATGTATGTGTCTGTGTAGACATGCTTGTGAGTGCAGTGCCCACAGTGGCCAGAAGAGGGAGACAAACCCATTGGAGCTGGAGTTACAGGCAGTGATGGGAGCTGGGAAAGGATCATGGGTCCTCTGTGAGAGCAGTATGCATTCTCAGTCACTGAGCCATTTATTCAGCCCCATTCCCTCACATTTTAAGAACTCTGCTTACCTCACCAGCCTTACACCGGCATGAAATGAAATATGTCATTAATAATCCCTACCATGAAGCCTAGAATATATTTTGTTGAGGGTTGCAGATACTTTGTGCTCAATAGGAAAATGCATGGGTTTGGAATTGCCTCTAACATCATAGTTACATTTGGTGATCTAATTATATCATGTGCCCTCCCTTTTATTGTCTGCTTTCTGTATGTAATAATTATATCCAAAGATCTGATCTCTCCATGAGGTTTACTACTGAATTCCAGAATCCCATTTTTCTGAATGATTTTACTCCAGAATACAAATAACAATGTTGATGATATCTTAAAATTTTACTGGGAAACTTTGTGAAAACTAGGTAAATGTTGGAAAAAGCACCAGACATTGTAATATATTCATGTATGCTGAGAATCGCATGGAATTTGTTTGCATGTAACTATGGACTATGTGTTGGCAAAGAGTGAAAATTTCTTTATTGAGCAATCATTTTCCTGCTGTGTGGCCACTCTGAAGAATTTTAACAAGATTAATCATCAAAATTATTTCCTCTAATTTATAACATGCTAACTATCTTCATTACTTGAATAAAGCACTCAAGTGAACAATTAAGTATCCATATGGGCTAGCTGATAACAATTCTTAGAAATATGATACCTACACTTTAAATATTCATAGAAAAAATAAATTTTGATATTCCAACAGCTGGTTACAGTGTGCTATATCCAAATAGCAATGATAGGCATAAAATTCTTAAAATAGGGGAGCTGTGAATTATTCTGAGTAGACCAAACAATTCTTCATATAGCAAATGATGTATCAAAGGCTAAGTATAATTTCTTAGTAGACTATAAGAATGTAGTTAAAACTCTTCTTCAAATATTATGAAAACCTTTATGGTAAATAAGATAAATTGTCAAATTTGGATAAAATGTGAATAGATTGAGAATTTGTTCATCTGTTAGAAGTAAATATCCAATCACATTGGCACATAGAGACACCTTTAAGAAAAGTAATTGCCAAGTTATTCTGACGGCATTTTCTAAGGTGGCTGTCCAATTAGCCTAAGCAATTTCCTAAAGATTTGAGTCACACCATATAGCTAAAAAAATAAAAACAATAAATAATCAGAGGTCATTTTTTTTGAAATAGATCCAGGAAAATGGTGACTCACAGGCACAGTTCTTTTCTTTTAGACCACCTCTGCCTCAGCTATCTCTCTAAAGGTGGCAATTTTCTTGAATGAGAAAGATAATTTGTCTCCTTTGGGACCTTAGGAAACTAAGGAAGACACAACACTCTATGCTTGTGTCTGAGGCTGGCAAGGGCTCTTTCAAGATACAGTCTAAAGCAAAGAAATGGCATCTCTATTAATAACTGTACATCCAAGGAGTGGCATACAAAAATGTGAGAATTACAGCTGTGCTACATAAGTTTACAAGATCTGTGTGGATCCAAGGAACTAAGCATATTAAAATAAGATTTCCCAAATATGGATCTTCTACAAAATACTTATCTAAAAACATTGAAAACATGTAAAGGGCGAGAGAAGTAACTCAATAGGTAAGGTGCTTGCTGTACAAGCACCCCTCCCTCTAAATGCTGTTGTAAAAGTCGGCAGGGACAGCACATCTCTGTGACCTCAGCCCTGGAGGGAAGGTGGGGAGAGGGACAAAGACAGGAAGATTCCAAGAGCTCTGTGGTTGGCCATTGTCATGAAATGATGACCTACAGGATCAATGATGAGATCCTATCTCAGAAGTCAAGCTGTCCTATGGGACAAGAAGAAATGCAAAATGAAGTAGACCTTCTGCATCCACATGCTCATGCACAGGCAAGCACATCTACACACAAATATGCATGTGACCTTTTCAAAACTAGAAACAGCACTTAAACTGAACTTCAAAAAATGAATGGGTAGGTGGTAGAATGTCCATATAATGGAAGTTTTTGTTGTTTGTTTGTTTTAACAAAATGAATGGGCCCTAGGGCCATAATAATACCACATTGAAACCTAAAATAAAGAATGCCATGGGAAACAAAGCAGTCTGCACAGGTTATATCTAGGATAATCCCTAAAATATTGCATCCTGGAAGGGGAAAACACAGGAGTCGTGGGTTACTGGTTGCCAGTTCAAGTGAAGGATACTGTGTTGGGAAGGTTGAGCAGGGAAAGTGAACAGGCTTTGGGAGCTAATCGCTGTTGTGTGCATTGTATTCCTTGCATATGCAATAAAGGTCATAATCCTCCAGTCCCACACAGATACCACTATTAAAGCTCAGGGATAAAAGTTGTCAGCATTCAGTGACAGCACTGTGCTACTATAATTATTATAATTATTATAAGCCCTCTCATGTAGTGTGCTTCGTAGATTTGAAAGTGTTTTCAGACCTAGAAAATCTTGTAATAGTAATATTTTATTCATTTTTTCATTGAACACTTTACCTGGATTCATGTGAAATTATTCTTTAATGACTTATTTTTATTATTTTGGGGTGTGTGTGTGTGTGTGTGTGTGTGTGAGTGTGTGGTGTGACTGCAGAAGGCAGAAGAGTGTACCAGATCATCTGGAACTGAAGTTAGAGGCAGTTGAGAGCCAATAGGAACCAAACTTGGGTCCTCTGGAAGAGCAGCAAATACTCTCAATATCTCAGCCATGTACTCAGCCCCAGGAAATTATTTTGACCCTTTCAATAAATTAGTTATACAATTGCCTTTGTTTTAATTTTATTCTTCATTTATTTTCTTTTAAAAATATTGATATAGGATTTTATGCAGCTCAGGATGACCTAGAACTCACTGTGCTGCTAAAGCTGCATTGAGTTCTTGGAAGCCCTGCCTTCATTTTCTTAAATATTGGAATTACACTTATGCACAATCATGCTCGGGCACTTACAGTTTTACATGCACTGTATTATAATCCTGAAGGGGAAATGCCCTAATAGTTATTATATTCCCTAATAATTACATACCTTAGAAATGCAGCTCAAATAATCTCTACTAACTAGTTTTGTATTCAAGAATCTTCAAAAATCAAGAAGGAAATAATGAAAAATTCTAAGGTAAATTTAGGACCAGAGCTAGCAACCAAATGAAGATGAAATGCACATTTAAAGAAAAGATGTCAGAAAAATAAAAGAACATAGGAACATTCTAGAATAATAAAAAGATCTGAGTATAGATGTAAGTTAATAATAATATATGGACACTGGCACACTGATTGTCATGATTAAATATTAATGATGATATTAATGTATATGGCCTCTGTAGCATCACCACAATGGGTATGTATATCTGAATATGCCCCAAAAGTGGCTTAAATATTTAAAGATTATGAGTTAACATGTTCTATATTAAAAGTCTATACTTGGCTTGGGAGAATGTAGGAAATATAAGAGAGGTTGCAAAGGAAAACATCTCATTAAATAGTACTCTACAGATGAATAACTGAAAGCAAGGAAGTTCACTTCAAGTCAGGGAAGTTACCATCCAATAATAAAAATGCATAGCCCAAAGTTACTTGCTGAGAGTCAAAGCCCACTCAAAAGTCTCTACGATAACAAATAAAAATGCCAGAAGAAAAGATGTACTTGAGGCACAGAGGTGTAAGGACAGCCAGGGTTACAGCAGTGGATAGTGAGCATCCCATTGCTGGGAACCAGATGCTAAAGCAGCTGATGAGCAGCTGTTTCAGGCAGAACCATGGGAAAAGTCACCTGGAAGCTTACGGGACTATAAAATTACCTTTGGAGTTATATGAAGCATGCTATCAGGGGGTGTGTTGTAACAAAGTGACATTTATCACTGGCAGATGAACACAGTTCTAATAACTTATTAATGTTTTTTTGTTTTTAGACATCTCCACAAGCTTGTTAAAGGTCAAAGCGGAGCTCATAATTGAATTTAGGACAATGGGGACAGTTACTCTAGCTTGAAGTTCCTAAATAGGCTCTAACAAGAAAGAACAGATTCCAAGAGATTATTTCAGACATTAATTTGAGTCCTTGTATGAGCTTTAGGATTTTGACATTTGGAAATGCATGGAGACTTAGCTTCTATCTAGTGCTAGGAAGTGACATAGAGACTGAAAGTCATATCTATGTTGAGTGGTAGTGAACCATCTCACTCCCTGTGTCAGTAGAGAACATGATGGACCCCCGATTCCTCTTAAGCGGTGGCAACAGGATATCTGTCCATCTTTCGGCAGGAGAGGTGTGCACTGAGAGCTGACAAAGTCAGAACTTTCACCAATGGGCAGAATAGCAATGTAGGAAAGACTGCCTGTCAATGTCGACCATGAGGGGATCTTAGCTAGCCCTTGCTATTCCTCTCACCTGGGTGAGCATCCCTTAAGTCCAATCTGTTCACGAACAGCAGGAAACGCTTGTGCTTTAGGAAGCAATGAATGGGAAATGTGTCCTCCTTCCAACTTCCATGACAATACGGGGAAGCGTCTCACCCTTCCTTCATGGGACAGTATCAGCAATGACAAGCTAAAATAAGTATGGAATGAGACTGAAGGAACCACTGCTGGATAAATAAAACGGGAAGGCTTCCATCAAAGGTCATCTGCTACAGCGAAAATTAGGGAAACTCAATCCGAGTGAGAAACCTGAACCAGTAGATGCCAATGTATGGGTGAAAATGGCTACAATTTTCACAGAAAGATTGTATGTATGTATGTGTGTATGTAGGTATGTATGTGTATGTATGTATTTATTTGTTTTTCATATAGTAGAGCAAACACAGTGCCTCCTACATATTATGCATGCAACTTACCACTGAGCTAAACATCAACTCTGACAAGTAGTTTAAAGCATTCAAATATGGAAACACTGAAGCTAAAGAGTTGGCTCAGTGTTAAGAGACCTTGCTGCTCTTGAAGAAGACCTAGGTTTGCTTTCCATCACCCACATCTGGAAGCTCCTACCTGCCTGTAGCCATGGCTTCAGTAGACCCAATGCATTCTGCTGTATTCTGAAAGCACCCACACATACCTGTATGACAGAAAGACAGACAGACAGACAGACACACACACACACACACACAGACATACAGACATACATACAGAGATACACATGCAAAGAGACAGACAGATACATATCCACCCACACACACAGACGACACACACAGAGACATATATACATACAGATAGACAGACAGACTGACAGACAGACAGACACACGCACACGCACACGCACACACGATGTGAGATTTAATTTTTTATGAAAAAAACAGAAAACGTAAAAAGCAAATAGAAAATCTTGATGAAGAAATGAAGATATAAAGAAATATTAGATAGGCCTTGTAGAACTTAAAAATTTAATTTAAATTAGATATTCAATGTACAGGGGAAGGAACAAATCCATGACAATAAAGATAAAGCAACAATGTCACACAGAGTGATATGCAGAGGAAAATGAACTAAAGGGTAAAATGATCAGAGCCTCAGGAACAAGAGGTGCTGAACCCGCTGATCTATCCAAGTGGGGGAGACAGGATAAAATGAGATGGGGGTCAGGGAGCAGGGCTGAAGATGCCCTTGAAGTTGTTTGTCACCGTCATTGAAAACTGCCCAGTTTGTTATAAGATGTAAACACACACACACACACACACACACACACACACACACACACAAATAAACAGTAAACAGGTCAGGGTATACTATAAATTTCTGAAATCTAAAAACACTGAAAAACTATTCAAAACAATGAAATCAAATCTAAAATATATAAAGTAGACACAGAAAACAGCATCAAAGACAGTCTTTGTAATTAGAACTGTGGAGACAGATAGGGAATAATTTTTTTTTACTTTTTTATCATAGTGACAAATTGCTAAACCACGGATTGATATTTAACAAAAATGTAACTATGGACTGGGAGGAGAATCCAGGCATACTTGTTTAAGGAAGAATATTTTGACGATTTAGTTACGTGTGCTTATGCACATGCAGTTCCTCAGGCACCCAGAAGGGGGCGAGATATCCCTGCAATTGGAAAGGTCGGCAGTTGTGACCTGCCTGACAGGTGTGCTGGGAAACGAACTTCGTTTCCTTTGATAAAAGTCCTTTGAAACAGCACCAGTCAAGCTTCTGATGCATCTCTTCATCCATAATTAATGTTTTAGAAACCATCAGATGTTCTCCAAACATTGGCAAAAGGTTCCCGGTGTGTATGTCTGCATCTGTGTGTGATGTGTGTGAGTGTTACTGTTTGTGCCAGTTTGTTACAGCGGATATAGAAACTGATCAATGTACAATATTACACAAAGAGAAGGACAAGGGAGAGGCCTGGCCTTATGAGAGAGGGAAACAAAAGCCTAGCAATATGTTCCCTTTGAAGAAGAGTTAACCTGTTGACTCTAACAGTGGGAAGTAGGAAGTGTGGACAGACCTTAAGAAAATGCCTTTGTCAAAGCTCAGAGGAGTGATGATGTTGTTTTCTGGGCCACAGGAAATGTGTTGCCGAAGAGAAATTAAGTGCAGATCAAAATTGTTGACAGAAACTTGAAACAGTCTTGATATGTAAGTACCTCTCAGTAGACATG
>CABHPH010159703.1:3176-22671 GCA_902168325.1 Peromyscus nudipes
GGGGAAGTGTATGGGGGGGTCATAAGGGTGAGGAGGTGGAATTGAGAGGATGGAAGTGTACAGAGGGTCATAATGGTGAGGGGTAAACCTGGGAGGACAGGAAGTGACTGTGTTCAGGGTTCATGATATGACATTCTCAAATAATCAATAAAAACATTGCGGAAAAGAAATAGTAAAGTATTTCTATACCTCAGTAAGACCCTTCATAGCCATGCTTATTGAGCTGCTCTTGCCCCAGAAGACTCCAGGAGGCCACAAACTTATTTTCTGTCTCTATTTTCCCTTTTGTGGACATTTCATATAAATGGAACCTGATGATCTGCGGACTCTCGTGTTAACTTCTTTCATCTAATGTAATATTTTTGAGGTTCATACACAACACTGCATGTTTAATGAGCTCACCTTTATTAAAAACTAATACTCTGTTAGTCTACATATTATACCTCTTGATGGACTTGTAACCTGTGTCTGGGATGTGACTACAATGTGGCTATGGTTTTTTAAGTTTCTTTTCTGACTTGCATGATGATGTACTTAAAATTTTGACAAATTGCTAAATAATTTTCAAAAATGGCTACACTCTTATACTGTGAGAATTTCTAATGCCATGACATCTTAAAATTTACTATTATTTCTTTACATTTCCTGGCAAGGACCTTAGGTTCTCGACAAAGAATGGTGCCAGGTCATGCTTCAGGCCAAGCTCCAGGAATCTAATCAATGAGAGAGAGGAGCGATTCTATGAGCAAGGAAAATTGAGATCATGATGGGAAAATGTACAGACAGTCAGCCAAACTAGTGGAAATGCATGAACTGTGGACCAATAGCTGAGGAGCCCCCATGGAACTGGACTAGGCCCTCTGGATAGGCAACAGTTGTTTAGCTTGAACTGTTTAGGGGGCCCCCAGGCAGTGGGTTTGGGATCCATCTCTGGTGCATGAAATGGCTTTTTGGAACCTAGTGTCTATGGTGAGACACTTTGAGCAACCTTGGTGCAGGGGAAGGGGCTTGGACCTGCCTCAACTGAATGTACCAGGCTCTGTTGACTCCTCATGGGAGACCTTGCCTTAGAGGACATGGGAATGGGGGGGGTTGCAGGGGAAGGCTGGGGGGCGGGAGGAGGGAGGAGAGGGGGATTTGTGGTTGGTATGTAAAATAAATAGAAAATCTCTTAATAATAATAAAAAAGAATGACCTACAAACTCTTTTTTGATTTGTCATTTCCAGTTTTTGCACATTAAATTTCACATGCAGATAAGCTCCTCTAAGTGTGTGGTAGTCTACGCTACTGTTTTGGAAGTCAACCATGGGTAACGCTAATAATCTGTACTGTTTAGGGAGTCTGATGGGTTCCTCTAACCAACAACTCAAAAGACCAGTTCCCATGCCTGGGCTCCAGTTTTTCTTATAGTCTATGGTTTGGGGGTGGGGATCATTATCACAACAAGTGGTGTAATAGCAATGAAAATATATCTATATACTCATCTATATCCACATAGGTATATATAATATGTATTTATAAGGAAACATAAAATAATGTAATTCCTTCTGACTTTCAAATGTCATTGTGATTTTTCTTTCTTCTTCCCTCTCTCCTCTAGTTTTCTTCCTCTCCTCTCTTCAGGTAAGTCTCTTTCCCAGGCTTTTCCCATTTCCTTATTTCCTCTCCTCTCTCCAGGTAAGTCTCTTTCCCTGACTTTTCCCATTTCCTTATTTGTTTGCTGTTTTTAATAATTTTTTCACACCATATATTCTGATCATGGTTTCCTTCCTTTATCTTCTCCCAGATAACCTTCCAACTCCATGCCTTCTTTCCCTGTCTTTTTAGAAAATAAACAGGCCAAAAACCAAACAGACACACATACAGCAGAAAAACCAAAAAAACAAGAATGAAACAAAAGAAACAACAAAAAATAAAGAAAAAGCACAAGAAAGACACACACACACACACACATACTCACACACACACACACACTCACACACAACACACTCAAGTACACTGACATACATACACCCACACGTACACTCACACATATACTCACACACTCACATGTACATGTATGCACTCACACACATGTACACTCACACATTCACACACATGTACCTATCCCCAACACATCATAAAAAAGAAAATTGTTAGTCATAATGTACATGCCAAAGACTAGTAAGTTTAAAAACTATGAAAACAGCAAAATGAGACAAAGAGAGTCTCCAACAATACCAATGAGTTTGCTTGTGTTGGCATCCGCGGCCCCTGACTGACATTTGTACCTAGTGTGACTCCCTTGGAGAAACTAGTTTTTCCTTTGCAAGGAGTTGTCAATTGGAGACAGCTTCCTGACTATGGGTGGGAGTTTGTGCCTGCTTCCTCTGAGTGCTGGAATCCATCTGGTTTGAACCTGTGTAGGGCCTGTGCATGCTGCCACCATCTCTGTGAGGTCACATGTGTGTCAGTCCTGTTGTGTCTGGAAGAAACTGTTTCCTTGGTGTCATCTGTCTCCTCTGACTGTTACAATATTTCTGCCTCCCCTTCCTCACCATTCTCTCAGTACTGGTGGAAGGTTTGATGAAGATATCTCATTTAGGACTGAGTATTTCAAGCTCTGTCTATCCATCCACCCATCTATCTCTGAGCATTGTCTGGCTGTGGGTCTCTGTATTTGTTCCCGTCTAATGAAGGAGGACGCTCCTCTGATGATGCTGAGCAAGACTCTAATCATATTTATTTTGTTTTGTTCTGTATTCCCTCACTCAGGACGATTTTTTTTTCTAGCGCCATCCATTTACCTGCGTCTCATCCAGTTGGGATTTCCTTGTTCTTAGTAAGTGTGTCCTATTTCCCACCTTCTACCCCAATCTCCACCTATGCATCCTTTTGCCCTTTTTACTTTCCTGGTCTCTGTAGTTACTCCAGGTTCCACACTTGTATCTAATGATTGATTCAGAGTTAGCATCCACAAAGAAGAGTAAACAGGAGATTTTTGTATTTTCCGGATCTGGGTTACTTCACTTGGTACAATGACTTTTAATTCCATGTGCATGCTTGTAAATTACATAAATTCTTGAAGTTCCTTTATTTTCTTTTTATTTATTCTTTTCTCACACAATACATCCAGACTGCAGCCTCCCCTCACTCCACTACTCCCAATTCTGACCACTACCTCCCTACCTCCCCTCTTCAACAGATCCACTGCTTTTCTGTTTCCCTTCAGAAAGGAGCAGGCC
This sequence comes from Peromyscus nudipes, assembly GCA_902168325.1. Lineage (NCBI taxonomy): Eukaryota > Metazoa > Chordata > Mammalia > Rodentia > Cricetidae > Peromyscus > Peromyscus nudipes. Next base: position 6,402 of record CABHPH010159703.1, read on the forward strand.
TCCCAGGGATATCAACCAAAACAGCATAACAAGATGCAGTAAGACTGGGCACAAACCCTTATACCAAGGCTGGATGAAGCAACTCAGTAAGAGGAAAAGGGTCTCAAAAGCAGGCAAAATAGTTAGAGACACCTCCACCCCCACTCTTAGGAGTCCTACAAAAACCCCAAACTAAGCAACTACAACATAAGCTTCCAAGGCTTTATTGATTTTTCCTCTTTTACTTCGGTTTTCTGAATGGGAATATCATTCATGCTCTGGCAGTATACCATTATGCCTAACTTTGTCATGCAAAGACTATCATTTACACAGAGATGATAAATTAAGTTATTTCAGATATGTCCTAGGCATACACAGAGCAGGTACACATGTGAACTTTCCAAGCTTCCTAGATATTTCATTCAGATTTGTGAACACTCTGATATACCCCACCTCAGTTCACCTTCAAATTCATGACCTCTTATTTATTAATTGTTATTGCATGCACATGTGCATATGTGAATGTATACATATTCCTAAATATTACCTGTTCAATCCATATAATGTTACTTGCATGTATGTTTGCAGCGATGACAGCTTGGGACTCTACAATGAATTGGTATGCTCTCCTTTGGGGAAGACCACCTCTCCACTTGCAATATTCATCAGTTGCCTTTAATTCCTTGTATAGGGTTGAGGCCCTATGGTCTTTTTCTCATCCACTTTCAATGTCTAATAGTATTATCCTTGTTCAGCACACATTTGTACAGGCATGTTGGTGAGACTTCATGTGTGCAGCTTCTGACATGACTAGGAAACAAAATCGCACAACAAACTCCCTGCCTTAATATTTCCTAAGCCTTCAGTGTTGGAATGTTTTGTAGATATATTCATTGGGACAGAGAACCAAAATTCTGCATTTTAATTGGCTGTAGTTTTCTGTAATGGTTATGTTCTGTTGTAAAAGGAAGTTTCCTTGATGAGGAGTGAAGTTTATATTTATCTTTGGGTATAAGGACTGATATTTATTCGTTTTATTAATTTTTTAAAACTTTCTTTTTATTTATTCTTTGTGTCTTTCAAATTATGCATCTCAATCCCATTCATCTCCCTATCCTTTCATATCTGCCTTCTGCCCTTGCAATCCCCACAAATAAAATATAAAAAAATTAGAAAAACAAGAAAATAAAAATCTCGACATGGAAGCTGTAACGTGACACAGTGAGTCACATAGCATATTTTTTTTTAGTCCGTACATCTTTACTTGCAAGTGTACGTTGCAAAGAGTCATTAGTCTGGTTCATGGTCCCTGGTTCCTGCTATACCATCGATACTGGACCCTCACTGGGGCTCCTCTTGGATCCTGTTTTTGCCTTGAGTCATGGATCCTACAGCTTTGGATCTGCAGAATATGCCCCTCCACATGCTCTGCCCCTCCAATGCTCTGCCCCTCCACATGCTCTGCCCCTCCACATGCTCCAACAGATCGTAAATGGGGTGGATGTCTTTTTATTTTCTAAAGACCCTAAAATGAAGTCATTTTTAAGCTCTACAGAAATATTTTCTCTCTTTATATTCTTAATGCACTTTTCTACCTTAAAATTTTTTATTTCTTTTTTATAAACTTTTTTCTTAAAAACTAAGACACAAACAAAGAAATTAGGATAGGTCAATGCAGCATCAAGATCATCAATATTACTGTGTTCTACTTCCATTTTGTCCTAAGGAAAGTCTCCAAAACAGCATACATAGAGCTGTCACTCCTGTATCTACAATTCTTGCCTTTGGAATAGTCCCCATAAGAATTATCTTTGGTTTATGTAAGGCAATAAAAGCTAACATGGAACAATATAAATAATATGTAATATTATAATTATATATTATATGAATGTACATGTTGAAATATATTGTAATGATAAATTTATAATGCTGTAAATACATGAATCAACAAGAGTCTCTTACCATTTTAAATCATTATCTGCTATATATAATGTATTACTTTCAAAAATATTTAAAACTCATATATATATATACATACATGTAGCTATATGATGCATTTTGAAAAATCTACCCATAATTACCTCCTTTATGATTCCTTAACTAACATACTACATATTTTCCCCTTCCAATTCTATATGTTCTGCCTCTCTTTTTTAAATTAGTACCTACTGAGTTCATTTAGTGTGGTCTATATATGCAGGGACCTAGGATCACTTACTGGAACATGGTGATCCCTGCAGGGCTCACATTCTTAAAGGAAACTGATTCTCCCTCCCCAGCACTTTTCAGTTACCAATAGTTTCTCAAATAGTAGTGGGGCTTTGTGAGCACTCATCATTCTAATACTTTGGCTGGCTTGATATTGTACAACTCTTGTGCACACAGTACCAGCTTCTGCATTCTTGTAAACAACTGTACTATCATAGACAGCAAATATAGGTTTGCTGCAAATATCTACTCACTCTGGCTCTTACAGTCTTTCTGTCCTGTCTTCTACAATGACTCCTGAGCCTTTCAAGGAGAAGGTGATATATGTATCTATATCTATATCTATATCTATATATATGTATATCCCATTTATAGCTATGCACTCCATAGTCTCTTATTCTGTGCATGTGGACTGGTTTCTATCTCCTGCACAAAGAAGCTTTTCTGATTATGGTTGAGAGATGTACTATGGGTATAAAAATAAGAATTTAGGGAGCAATTTATTACTGAGTTTGTTAAGCAGAATAATAGTACTAGATCCTCCCTTAGGACCTATAGCCTAGCCAACTATGGATTTTTGTTTTACCCATTCAATGGTACCAAGTATGGGTTCTGCAGGGCTTTGAATGAGAATGTTCCTTATTGGCTCATATATTTGAATGTTTGTTTCACAGTTGATGGACTATTTAAGAAGAATTAGGAAGTGTGGCCTATATGGAGGAGATATAGTGATTTTGTCTTTTCTCATCAATAGAACAGTAGCTAAGACTGAAGTTGGTACCAGGAGTAGGGTATTTTAACAGACTTGATCATGCTGCTTGTTGGTTCACTGTGGACTTTGGATTAGGAAAGTAGTGAAATGTTATAGCTGGGGCTTAGCCGGTCTTCCTAGTAGGAGAATGGAAGACAGTAGTGCTGAGAGAAATGTGGACTATGGAGGCTTAGTTGAAAACGTTTCAGAGTAGAACAATATTAGCAACTGGGATAGACACGATTTTTGTAACATTTTGGCAAAGAATGTGTCTGCTTTCCCCCTTGTCCAAAAATCTCTTGGAGTCTAAATTGTAGAAATTGAGATTAATGATATTGGTAAAGGATATTTCAAGATAGCCTGCCCTGTGGCTATTAGTGATCTGACTTATGCATATCTACAACGAGAAAGAACAAACCAGGCAAAAAGAGATACAAAATGTACAAACTGAGGAGAAAGAGAGCACTAAGAAAGTTAAAGTAAACAAATCTTGTGCTTAAATAGATGAGAAATTTAAAGAAATGTTTGATGCTTCCTGGAACAAAGGGGTGGTGACTTAGGGGGAGACACCACTCATCTAATCTTATGATTGGTAAAAAGGAAAATGTATGCAAGAAAGGAAATCATCAACAAGTCAAAGCTTCCCTTAATGTAATTCAAGAAGGCAAGCAGATTCTAGCCCAAAGAATCAGGAGAAGTTTGCAGCCTTTCCTACATGGTTCTGTCTTTATCAAGAAGGATATTAGAGTACAAGAGTTTTGAAATATTCCTCTAAGGTTAAGGAAAGGTGCCAAGGCTAGACATATGCCAGGAGTGTTCCACCATGGAGGCCCAGAGATGCCATTGTGTGAAGCTGTGAAAGTGAAGCCTGGATTGCACTGGAGACTCCTAGATGTTGGAGATGCCAGAGTCGTGGGATGTCTACCAAGGAGAGCTGCTAACAGGGTGTGGACTCTGCCCCAGGGAGAGAAGTGTGTTGCAGCCAACAAAGTTGTAAGAAGTGGGAGATCTGAATCACCCTCTAATAACAGACATGGGGCTACAGGATTTGGAGTTTGCCTTGCTGGGTTTTGGTTTTGCATTGGTCCAGTGTTTCCTCACTGTGCCCACTTTCATCCCTTTTGAAATAGTAATGTATATTCAGTGCCATTGTATGTTGGAAGTATGTGATTTACATTTTGATTTTGATTTTACATGCTGTTAAAATTAAGAGACTGCCTTGAGTCTCAGTAGAGACTTTGAACTTTAGACTTTTAAACAATGTTGAGAATGTGACAGACTATGGGAACTTTTGAAGTATGAGTGAATGCATTTTGCATTATATATGGCCATAAGCCTGTTGGGGCCAGGGGGTGGAATGCTGTGGTTTGGATGAGAATGGCCTCAATAGGTTCATGTATTTGAATACTTGGTCCCTAGTTGGTGGACTATTTAGGAAGGAACCAGGACTTGGATATCTCAGAAACCCTGCCAGCATTGTCATGGAATCATCCTCTGAAACTATAAGCACGTCTCCAATTAAATTCTGTCTTTTGTAAGTTGGTTTGGTCATGGTGTCTCTTCATAATAATAAAGCAATAATTCAGGCAGGTTCTATCTTGTGAGGGGGGCTTCAAATCTTAACCAGAAATATAGTAGATTTATTTACAGTAACATCATTTCAAATGAGTAATACATTGCACTTTGTTGTCTTGTGAGGTGATAGAGCTTTTTTGTTGTTGTTGTTTAATTCTGTCATACTCTTGTGGATCACCTACTATATGAACTTCCCACTGACCAAACACGCAGTGCATGAAAACAGCTCTCTTCTGCCTTTGTGTGCTTCTGAGCAAGTTCAGTCTATACAACTGGCTCCCTAATGGAGACCAAGCATTTGTATCAGTTTAGCTTTCTGTAAAAACAATGTAGAGGTTCCACTTATTCATGTTTAACAAAGATTTGTAATCAAATATTTTTAATTGTAGATACTTTCATAGATGGATAGCATTGTACTAGTGTAGTGTTTATTTGTATTTGTCTAGTGGCTGATGACATTGAATAGTTTTTCATATATCTGCTGAACATTAGGATATCCTTTCTTCTCATATATTTCAAGTATTTTTGTCAGTATTGAAATTATGTTGTCTATAATATATATATATATCTTTGTGTATTTAAAGATGTATGCATATATTGAAAGACATACCATATTTAGAGATCCGTATATACTTCTACATTTGATATGTGCCTTTTTTCATGAATATGTATTGCAAAAGTCTTTTAGATGAAAGAATTCTTGTATTTTCAGCTGTTTCATCTATACAGATTCAATGAAGAATTTTTTAACTGATACACAAAAATGCACATATAAATAGACTACCTGAAGTGTGAATTAATTTAGTCTCAACAATAAGAACCCAGAGTCAGATATTGAGGTGAAAGCTGAAAGGTCAGAGAAGCAGAGCAGCCAGACACCAGACACTTCTTACGTCCACAAAATCTCAGATGGAATGGGGGAGGATCCTGTTTCTATGAAACCTCTAGTTGAATGAAGGGAGATCCTGTCTCCACCTGCCTCATATTCCTGTCTCCACCTCCCTAGTACTGAGATTAAAGGCATGATCCTTCCTAGTGCTGGGATTAAAGGCATGAGCCTCCCAAGTGCTGAGATCAATGGTGTGAGCCACCACTGCCTGGCCTCTGTGATTAACTAGTGGTGAGCTTAATTTTTCAGAATACAAACAAAATATCATACAACACTATCATGTGGTATTCTGATACATTGTATAATGATTATATCATTATAAGCATATGTACCTCATCAAATATTTATCTCAATCTTGGGATAAGAATCTTCAAAATCCTTTCCTCTAGAATTTTGAAATGTGCTGTGAATTATCACTTCTTTAAAAATTAGTGCTTGGGCTGAAAGTTCAGGCCTTGTGCATGCTAGGCAAGTTTTCAACCTCAAAGTGATATGCTGAGCACTCTTTCTAATGTTCAAATAAAAAATTCAAAAGTTGTCATCTACTTTTCATTTATGACTTGCTATCCTCTTAAATGTTTATCATAAAGACAAAAATTAACTTAGCCTTAGCACAGTTCTTTCTTTCTGAGATATCACACTGATGGCAATATGATTGGTATATTATAAAAGTAAAAAAAAAAGATTTTTAGAAAGTGTGTAATGATACAATGGAAAGAAAATTATACACATTGAGTGATTTTAAATAAAATTATCTATAAGTTACATAAAAAGTTCAAAGAAAGACTGCTGTAGTATGGTCTGTATGTCAAATTTCTCTGATTGGTCAATAAATAAAACACTGATTGGCCAGTGGCTAGGCAGGAAGTATAGGCGGGACTAACAGAGAGGAGAAAAGAACAGGAAGGTGGAAGGAGACACAGCCAGCCGCCGCCAGGACAAGCAGCGTGTAAAGATGCTGGTAACCCACGAGCCACATGGCAAGGTATAGATTTATAGAAATGGATTAATTTAAGATATAAGGACAGTTAGCAAGAAGCCTGCCACGGCCATACAGTTTGTAAGCAATGTAAGTCTCTGGTTTACTTGGTTGGGTCTGAGCGGCTGTGGAACTGGCAGGTGAGAGAGATTTGTCCTGACTGTGGACCAGGCAGGAAAACTCTAGCTACAAAAGACTGGCTTCATTTTGGAACATTTCATTTGATGGTTATTCCATGAAATATTCTTAAATAGATGGAAACACATATTTCAAATTGTTACTAGTCATAATTAATGTCAAAATATCATAATCTGGTGTTAACACTAGCTTTTGGAACGTTTCAATAGAATAAAATTGAAAATTTGCCTAATCCAGTTTAAAGTCTGATGTATGTAATATTGTTTAGAAAGCAATATGTATTAAACAGAGGGCTTTAAAATTCATTCAATGGCATGGATTTATTTCTCACTATTGTTCAAGTACTATGATTAGATCTCAGTATGGCAAGGATTGGTAAGAGTTATTAACCATAAAACATTTCTTAGAGTAATTAACCATCAGCTAGAAAGTAGATTTCAATCTTAACAGTTTAAATATTATTATTATTTAATTCCAACTAAAAATAGAACAGTAAGATTAAGTAATACTGTAAAAACTGTATAAGCCAAGAAAATAATTGAATGATATGACAACTTTACAGGTGGGAGGAAACGTTTTCAAATCACATATCTCCTAAGAAGTTAATATAAGAAATATCTTATGTGATCAACTCAATAGTAAGAAAACACAAAATTTAAACTGGGCAAACACAGACATGCAAGCAGATAAGATGTAGAAATAATGTTCAACATAGCTAATCATTTTGAATATTAAAATAAAAAACCACAATTTGATATCTTATTATATTTGCAATTATGGGTGTTATCAAAGAGTTTAACATATCAAATATTTGTGAGGATACCATTAGTAATAATGTTCACTGTTGTTGGTGATGCAATTATTATAGTTGTAAAAATATATGCAGATTCATCAAAAATATCTTTTAAATTGCCACATGATTTATGCATTGTACTTAATTGGATCCAAATGATAGAAAATCAGTATATGACAAGACATAAAATGAATACATCAAAGAAATGCATCTTCTTTTATGTTCATTGCAGCATTATTCACAATAGCTAAGATGTGGAGTAAACTTTACATTAATAGCAGACAAATGAATAAGAATATTGAATTAACAAGAAGGAAGTCATGCTATCTCCAAACATCATAAAGATTGTAGGACACCATGTTGATCAATATAAGCCAGACACAGAAAAATAAACTGTTTTACTTGCATCTGGAGCATCAAAAGATTAAATTAGAAATGGAGTAAAAAGATGGCAACCCAGGCATTTACAAATGTGAAAATATGAGAAATATAAGCAAACTATGGAACTATGGATGACTGAAGTATTTGGAACATTGGATTCATGGAAGAATGGTGTGTACACAAACGACAATACTCAGATTTCATGTCATGAAGAACTAATGGATCTTGCTTATGGAAGTGACTATCCATAAAGTGAAGGAAGCTATTTAACAACCCAAGGCATGGAACCAGCACAATAATAATAATAATAATAATAATAATAATAATAATAATAATAATAATAAGAAGAAGAAGAAGAAGAAGAAGAACACCACTTTATGATTGTCTAGTCTGTAATTCTTTGACTTTAAAATAGTGAATTGTGTATCTTGAATGGCATTTCCAATGCAACAATAACACATTATATACATGTTTATATACACAAAACATAGCCTCTGCTAGAAGCCAGACCCTCCAAGAGCTGCTGTTGTGAGCAGAAAGAGAACAGTATCCAGGGCCCCAGTCATCCCAGAGCCAGAGAAACTTGACTGTGGTCACCCATTAATCAATCCCCAGCCCTCTGTCCAGCCCCTTTCTGCCCCTGATTAGGTAGCGTCATGTGCTGTTCCACTACTTCTTCCATATAACCAAAAGGCCACATATTAACCAAGCATTTACTTTATTGTGCAGAACATCCCTCTCTTGAAACCTTAAAAACTAGAAGACTTTGTGTTTATGTAGTGGTACTGAAGATTGCTCGTGTGTGTGTGTGTGTGTGTGTGTGTGTGTGTGTGTGTGTGTTGTTTGCTTTAGTTTGGTTTTTGCAATTTTTGTTAGTTATTTGAGGATTTTACATAATATATTTTGATCTTTTTCACCACTCAACTCCTCCCAGATCTACTCTATGCAACTATGTATTTCCTTCCTTCTCTTTGTCCTCCTCCTCCTTTTCTTTTTAAAAACCATCAAGTGCCATTTGTATTGTTCATATATTCCTGGATGTGTGGCCTACCCATAAATAACCACAGTCTTAAAGAAGCTGATTTTCTTCCCACATAGCCACCAACTATCCATCACTCCTCAGGAAGGGGTAGGACCTTGTGCCAACCTCTTTACTCTGCACTGGGAATCTCGTCTGGTTTGAGTTTTGACGAGTCTTATCCATATTTCACAACTACCATGAATTTGCACATATAAATTGCCCTTTTGTGTCCATAAAATCCTCCTTTCTTGTATTCACCTATGAGATAATACTGTAGCATGACAGTGCTAGTGGACATTTGGACTCGTGTGAAGAATAGATTATCAGAGAAAAGTCTAAAGTCAGAATCTCATGAGACCAGTGAAAGAGTCAAAGAAGCCTGGACTTAAGGCATTAGTAAGGCTTTAGAGTTAGTGAAAGAAGGTAGACAACATTTTTTCTTAAGATTTCATTCATGTTTATTGTGCATGGTGTGTGTGTGTGTGTGTGTGTGTGTGTGTGTGTGTATGCATGTGGGTCTCCATCCTGCAGTTATACTTACATGTAGTTGTGAGCCTCAGTGTGTGTGTTGGGAACCACACTTAGGTCTTCTTCAAGATCAGTCAGCTCTGCTAACCACTGTTCCATTTCTCAAGCACCCTGAAGCAGATAGATATTAAGGATTAAATTAGGTAAGAGGTAATAATTTGGGGGTGTGAGTGTGTGGAGACTAATGTTAACTATGTACTGACTAGGCTTTCTGATGTTTCAGGCACCAAGCACATACTTGATGCATATACATACATATAGCAAAAACACTTAATACATCCAAAAGGAATATTTTAAAATTTAATAAGTCACCATTCATTATCAAAGATTTGTAAGTATACTTTTCCAAACTTAAAAAGGCAGAAAATAAACAGAAATATGATATAAATTATTTATTTAATTGAGCACTTCTCATTATTAAAAATCAGAACCTATTGTAAATCAAAATTAAGATCTTAAGAGAATACTAGTTTTGAAATTGAGTGAATGAAACAAGCTATCCAAAAATAAACAAATTTCCAATTCTTCTATTTTCTGCATAAAATAGCATCATTTATATGCTACTTGTATAGTTTTGGCCTCACTCCGGAATGGACATCTTGCCTTCATGCTTACTTTTGACATTATCTAATTCTGAAACCTCATCATAACTGACTTGCTATGAATAGCTGGTCCAATGAGGATTTTAAAGAATTATATCAACGCTAATTACTCCATCTCCAAGCATGGTTCTTACAATATCTTTGTTTTATTTTCTTCTGTACTTGTAGGTCAAGATAGAGTTCAACCTTGAGATAATTTATTTCTTGGCTGAATGGTAAATGCATTGTTTTAATCACAGAACATGACTCTTTGAGTGGCTTAAGGTTAAAATAAGTGTACTGTGTGATGTTGAGACTTGTTTGGAAAAGCATATGCTACCTGAAAGGAAGTCGTTACTCCTGTAAGAACTTATGAACTGTGTGAGAATATTTGAGTGGGGACTCAGCACAGAAATGTTTTTCCTGTGTTTTCTCACATCATGTACTCTTTGTATAACAACATGTAGGATTACTCTCACACCTCAGTTCATTTTAAACACAACCCCCTACTAGTTGAAGGCATCACTCCATTATATTTTTAGAGAATTAGCAAATAGTATACAGTTTAATTTTATCTTAACTACTTATCTACTAAATATAAACATTAATTGAATGCATTTGAAAGCATTCTTGTGATGCTCAGTTTGCTTTTACATTACTTGCAATTCTTATTTTTTTTGTCTCTCTAAATAACAAAGTAAATAATGGAACAGTTATGTTTAAGTTCAATTTCTGCGAATCATTTTCTTTCATATCTACTCTAGCATTAATATCACTTTCAGACTAGTTAACTAAAGCAATTCAGCAAGGAAGGACAGAAAACATATGCCTGAAACTTAATTACACACTCTGAATGAACAGTGTGTATTGCCTGAAACTGTCCTATAAAATTAAACATTTAAGACAAAATTTACAATATTTCTTTATGCAAATCTTCATTTCCCTATGAAATTCTAATAGTTATTAAAAGAATTTATTAGCTTTGACCAGACAAATTATTTAATTTCCTTTTTGGAAATGATTAGAATTACATTTTATATGAAATGATTCCTAGTGAGACTCTGCTCTACCCATAGAATATTGCCTAGCCCAAATGTCAGTAAGGAGTCTTCACCAAGCAATTAATGGAAACAGTTGCAGAGACCCACACCCAAACATTAGGTGGACCTTGGGAAATACTATGGAATAGGGAGAAGAAGGATTATGGGAGCCAGAGGGGCCAAAGACACCATAAGAAAACACACAGAGTCAACTGACCTGAATTCATGGGGGCTAAATGAGACCGAGCCAGAGAGCTTGCATGGGAGTGATCTGGGCCCTCTCTGTACAGGTATTGCAATTGTGTAACTTGCTCTTATTGTGGGACTCCGGGAAGAGGGAGGGGGCTGTCTCTGACTCTGAGGACTGCTCTTGGAACCCTTTCTTCCTGATGGATTGCCTCATCCAGTCCATCCATAATAGGAGAGGAGGTGTCTAGTCTTGTTGTAACTTGATATCCCATGGCTGGCTGATACAGGAAGGAGGCCTAAGCTTTTCTGAATGGAAGGGAGAGGGAGTGGATGGAGGGATACCGGGAAATTGGAGGGAGGGACTGGGATGAGAGGAGGGAAGGAGGGGAAACTGAACTGTCTGGGGAAAATTGATTAATTAATAAAAAAGAAAAAATATTATATATGTAACTTCTATGAATAGTAATAAATTTTCAAATGTAGATAAACTTATATTTGGCTTAAATTTCTTAAATTTGACAAAATTTAGTGTAAACATTTGTTTAATAATCATAATTAAATTTGTGCACATTTACCAGTTATAGGTGTCTAGGTTATGAAAATGTCACTGATAAAAACAAGAGAGAGAAACAAGTGGAAGTAATTTATCTTAGAGATAATTATGAAGTATTTGTTTTAATCAGCATTTTCCTTTCTTCACAATTGCTAGGTGATGTAATAGTTTTAGTAACATTACTTTCTATAAACAACAACCATCAAATAACAAATACTTCAAAAACTATATTATTAAAGGTAATCAAGTTGCATCTTTTTGAATAGTTTAGGTACCATTAAGAAAACAACAGACATTACACAACATTTCCAGGCACAAAAAAATATCATTTAAAGTTCCCTTTTTTCAGGACCAGACATAAGATATGGAGCTTTTCTTTATAGAAAAGAAGCCTAGTCCTTCAATCACCATGTTGTTGACCACATGTTTTCTGATGGCCTCTTGAAGGTTGTGAGTGCTTAGAATTGTGTTGAGTTCTCCATACTATCGCTCATGTTCTATGAACTTTTCACAAACTCCCAGATATTTGCATGCTCTATTCTTTTGAATATGTCTCATAACTGGTGCTTAACCTACTTATCTATCCATCAAAGTCTTCCAAGTATTCAGTTATGAAACTAGTATTTTTACTCTTCTCCACTTGCTCATATGTTAAGCAGTTTGTTTCTTGCTGATGCTTAAGAGGATATTTTGTTTTCAACTTTACTTTTTCATTAGGTGGCAAAAAATGGTTTCTCATTGTTTAAATCCTTAGTTTAATTTCAGTTGTTATTGGACGGGAGGTGAGAAAGTTTGTTTAAACTGACAACTGCCCTCCATGTGATTTTTACAGAAAATCCACCAACCAAGAGCTTCTGGTGTACACATTGCTACTTAGCAAATGGTTTACAATTTATAACAAGATTTATTTTATAGGAAAAATTAATATACTGAATTGTATTAAATTTCTTAACACATGTAAAACATCTACTTAAAATTTGAAACTGTTGTAACTTTCAGAAAATAGTTTGTTACCCTTTTGTGGATCTTCAAAATGTTGTGATTTCAAGTTTTGGCAGATAAAATTTAATAAAACCTGACCATAATGTACAAAATTAATGTTATTATAATGCCTCTAGAGGGCAGTATTAAATTATTTGAGCCTATTAACTTAGAATTTTGTAATGTAAATCAGCTAAATTTTGGAGCAGGGACAGTCAAACTGGAAGGGGTGTTCTCTCTGTCATCTTACATGTGGATGCAAATGGTTGTGAACTCAACTCTTTACACTTGAACCAACAAGCTTCTGATATGCTCTCCAGGGAGGTGTTTAAATCCTTCTGTTAAGGGTTAATAGGTTATAGTTGGCACACTCAAAATGTATAGATTAGAATGTTAAAATTTTATTTATTCTTTTATTTTTGACATTAATATAATTACATAATTTCCCCTTCCCTTTCCTCCCTCTAAATCATCCCATATAACCTTCCTTGCTCTCTTTCAAATCCATGACCTCTTTTTTTTATCAATTGCTGTTACATGCATATGCATATATAAGTTCCTAAATAATTTTCCCAGTAAGTAGTGTTTCCATGCAAACCATAGTAGACCATAGTTTGAGTCAGATTTAATCACTTTTATATTTGCAAATTGAATTATGGATGTTAGACATATTAATGAAATAGTAATTTTATAAAAACTTAAAATTTATCAGATTCTGATGTATTTTTTATCTCATGAGCTATATCGATTTCTCTCTCTCTCTCTATATATATATATATAGAGAGAGAGAGAGAGAAAAGGGAGAGAGAGATACACAAACATATACATATATACTGTGGATATATATATATATATATATATATATTTCTTAGATTTCTACTGAAGTGGGAGGAAAAAGTGAATATATGGAATAATAAATCCCTCACTGTCAAATGTCACTTAGCTTTAGTCTTTTTTTTTTTAAATCACAAACCATGCTGCTTCTTGGAAGCATTAGAGAGATTGTGAACGTAGAGAACAAGGTGGTTTATCTGCCTTCTTTACATAGAGAACTATAATTTACAGTTTTTCATTTCAGTTCTTTCCTTTGTAGATAGATCTTTCCAAAGTTATAAAGTCAATTTTATTTCTCCTGAATAATCCCGTCACACCCTGAGGTGATAAAAGATGATCTGTGGTCCTGGCTGCTTCACTGTCTTCAAAAGTGGTTGGAGGAGGAAAAGTTTATTCCTCTTGTTGTTGATGTAGAAGATAGGATCAAAATGACTGTTCAGTCTTTCTTCTGGCATTCTCCTTGGGAGTGTAGAATATATGTTCTTTTGTAAAATATGCTTCTAAACTGAATATGAAATCTGAGGGAGAGTTTTGTATTTCTTTCACTATGTTTTGCGAAGGGGTATTAAATATGCCCTTTAGAGTTGCAGAAGTCATGCTTAATTTAAAATGAAGTATATAAGGAAATGTCAATTTTGGTAAAAATCTTAATTTGTTGACAGAGTTTGCATGCCTCACATTTCTTACTACTCTATATTTGAGAAGTATTGTGAATATTTAATGAAAGCTTACAGTATCTGTGGAAAGGTACAAAGAATTATCCCTGCTTTAAATTTGCAACAGAATTTGAGAGCAAAAAAGTGACTTTTGTAAGGTTACATCAGGATCAACATTGGTATAAGGAAAAAAAGTTTTCTGACTTTATGTTCAAATTATAAAATAACCCTTTCAGTATCAGAAAATAGTATTATTGTGAAAGTAAAGAAAAAATAAAAGTCTTGCTGTGCTGTGGGATGTTCTGAATGGCAAATGTGTTGCTAATAAAACACTGATTGGCCAGTGGCTAGGCAGCAAGTATAGGCGGGACTAACAGAGAGAATAAAAAGAGCAGGAAGGCAGAAGGAGTCACTACCTGCCAGCCACCGCCAGGACAAGCAGCCTGTAAAGATGCCGGTAAGCCACGAGCCATGTGGCAAGGTATAGATTTATAGAAATGGATTAATTTAAGATATAAGAACAGTTAGCAAGAAGCCTGCCACGGCCATACAGTTTGTAAGCAATATAAGTCTCTGTGTTTACTTGGTTGGGTCTGAGCGGCTGTGGGACTGGCAGGTGAAAGAGATTTATCCTGACTGTGGGCAAGGCAGGAAAACTCTAGCAACATTGCTGCTTCCAAGAGAGAGGCTCCCCAGAAAAATTCCTTTGCATCCCTGGATATTTCCTCTTCCCATGCCCTCCCTAGGCAGCTGTTCAAAAGGGGCAAAAGCACAAACTCATCCCGCACCTAGGATGCTGTCCTTCTGCTGTGATCTCACAGCCTTGACTCAGAGTAACTAGGTAGGGATATGAAACTGGGTTTATGTGTATGATTAATCAACCAAGGTAAAGTTCTTTTGATATTTTTGATGTACTTAGATGTGACTGACATGAGAACTCCAGGATATTCTTCCATTTAGAAAATGTAATACCGTCTCTTGCCATCTCCCCTGTTATGGAAGAAAATACAAAGCACATTAGTATAAACAAGGCGGTCACAGAGTTAGAGATCACTTCCGGCTGGCTTGACGTTCCCGCTCACTGTCAACGTTTGTGGCCACTCTGCCTTGTGGCACTCCTAGGGTTCCTGGAGTCCTATGGAATGTGCTCTGGCCCAACAACAGCAATATTCTTTGAGGAAAGGGTCAATGTACCTGCTTAATGATCATCCCTTAACTTGTTTTCCAACTTCCTTGTCCAATTACTGGATCACACCCCTGTTTCTGCCACTATTGTTCAACAAATTGTGCCCCAAGTTGACATCACAAACTCACAATAATTTTGCATGCATTTTGGTTAATGACTTAGGCAAAGTTATTTTCTTCATTTTGTATCTACCCTCAATACAAAGTGGATTATGTGCACATCAAAAAAATTGAATACATGACTGTTATTTTAGCGTTCTCCACCCCCATGTATTCAGTGGAATTTTGGATGTTAATACTCAGATGCACTGTAAATAGAAAACATTAAGTTTATCCAGACTGTAAGCTAACGTAGACACATATAAACCTGTCTTTGCTTTTTGTTGTTCTAATAAAATAAAGATTTTTCCCAATTCACCAGGCTTGCTCAGACCTGAAACTACTGATCTTACACCCAGAATTTTTTATCATTTCTGAAGTCTTAAATATTTCTTGAATACAACCAATTTTCTCTTTTTTCTGATCTTATATGTTAATATATCTTCTTTCAGTGATTTTTTTTCTCATGATAAAATGAATGCAACTAAAACACCAACCCAGAAACAAATTCTTTGACCTACAATCTGTCCTGCCTAGGGCAATGTTGGCAAAAAGCTTGTGGTAATAACCAACCAGCATCTGGTTTGACTTACGGCCCACTCTACAAGATGGAATAGATACATGACACTGATTGGGTGTTCAAAAACCAGAAACTCTATATCCAGGAGACCTAGGGTAAAACCAAATACTACCTGTCTAAGAAAACAAAGTAGTGATAAAATGACTCATAATGATATTCTGCTATATTTGTAGATCAGTGCCCTATTCAGCCATCATTGAAGAAACTTCTTCCTGCAGCAGATGATAACAAATGCGCGCACACACACACACACACACACACACACACACACACACACAGAGAGAGAGAGAGAGAGAGAGAGAGAGAGAGAGAGAGAGAGAGAGAGAGAGA
>CABHPH010159703.1:22681-40447 GCA_902168325.1 Peromyscus nudipes
AGAGAGAGAGAGAGAGAGAGAGAGAGAGAGAGAGAGAGAGAGAGAGACCTTGTAAACACACAGCTTTAAATGGGATGTATTTATCAAATCCTTTCTCTCAGAGCTCAGGGAACCCAAACCCTGTAGTAGAGGAAGTAGAAAGAGTGTACTAGCCAAGGGTGTGGAGGACACCAGGAGAACACGGTTCTTTAAATCAGCAGAGCAATGCTCATATGAACTCACAGTGTCTGAAGCAGCAAGCACAGGGTTTACACAGGTCTGTACCAGGTCCTCTAGTTTTCAGTTTATTTTTATGGAACTCCTGAGTGTGTGAGTGGTGTGTGAGTGAAGAAACCTCTTTATTTTGTGCCTTCTTTTGGGCTCTTTTCCTTCTGTTGGATTGTCTTGACCAACTTCAATGTGATGGTTTTGTTTTAACTTATTATATTTTGGTTTGTTTTTATTTATTAGAAGCCTGTTTTTTTTTAATGAGAGACAGAAAGTGAGTGGATACAGATGGGAGGAAGGGGAGGAGGAGTAGAAAAGGGGAAACTTTAATCAGGATAAATTGTACGAGAAAATCTATTTTTAATAAGGCGGAAAATGGTGCTGTGGGATTTTGTTGGAATGATTGAATTGGTTGGTGCTGGTTGTCCAACTGTAAATATCACAAAAGATCTGAATTGTATACTTTAAATATATAATGTGCATAAGCTATCTCTTAAGAAAGCTGTTTTGACAAGGAAATAAACAATCAAAGAAAAACAAAAGGTAGCAGTCTACAGAATGGGAAAAGATTTTTTTTTTACCAACTCTATATCCAGTAGAGGACAAATATCTAAAACATATGAAGAACTAAAGAAATTGAATATCAAAAAACTAAATAGTCCAGTTAAGAAGTGGGGTACTGTAGCCCAGTTATCGTTTGCTTTGCTTCTAACATTCACTTATGAGTGAGTACATACTGTGATTGTCTTTCTGGGTCTAGGTTACCTCACTCAGGATGACTTTTTCTAGTTCCATCCATTTGCCAATCCACAACCCCAGAGAAACTAGGTAAAGAGGAGGACACTAAGAGAGACACACATGGATCGCCCCAGGAAGGGAAAATGGTTAAGATCTCCTGGGCAAACTGAGAGGGGGGTAGAGGGCAGGGGATGGTGGAGGGAAGGAGGTGGGAACATGGGGGAGAGACAGGGAAGGAGAGCAATGAAAGAGATATCTTGACACAGTGTACCATTAAGGGGATGGGGAGAAATCTGCAGCTAGAAAAAACCCCAGGAACTCACAAGATTGCCCCAGCTAAGACTCATAGCAATGGTAGAGAGGGTGCTTGAACTAGCCTTCCCTTGCACTCAGATTGGTGTCTACCCTAATTGTCATCATAGAACTTACATTCAGTGACTGAAGCAGATGCAGAGACCCACAGCCAAGTACTTGGCCAAGATCCTGGAGTTCAGTTGAAGAGAGGGAGGAAGGATTATAAGAGCAAGGGGGGTCACAATCATGATGGGAAAAACCACAGAAATAGCTGACCCAAGCTAGTGGGAACTCATGGACTCTGGACTGACAGCTGGGGAGCCTGCATGGGACCGAACTAGGCCCTCTGAATGTGGGTGAAAGTTGCATGGTTTGATGTGTTTGTGAGTCCCCTGGCAATGGGATCAAGTCTTCCCTGGGTATACAAAGTGGCTTTTTAGACCCCATTCCCTATTCAGCCTTGATACAGGAAGGAGGGGTTAGATCTAGCCCCAACATGGTATAACAGCCTGTGTTGACTACCCAAGGGAGGCCTTACTCTCTATGAGTAAGGGGATTGGGGTGGGATGGGGGTAGGTGGGGGAAGTGGGAAAAGAGGAGGGAGGGGGAATAGGTTGGTATGCAAAAGGAAAGAAATTCATTTTTTAAATAAATAAATATATATAAAGAAGAAGTGGGATACAGATCTAAGCAGAGAATTCTCAATAGAGGCATCTCAAATGGCTGAAAAACATTTAAAGAGATGTTCAACATCCTTAGACATTGGGGAAATGCAAATCAAAACTACTCTGAGATTTCATCTTAAACCTGTCAGAATGGCTAAGATCAATAACACAAGTGACAGCTCATGCTGGTCAGGATGTGTAGGACCACTCCACTGCTGGTGGGAGTGTAGACTTTTACAGCAGCTGTGGAAATCAATATGACAATTCCTCAGAAAATTGGGAATAAATCTACTTGAAGGTCCAGTTACACCACTCCTGGGCACACACCCAAAGAACACTCCATCCTACCACAAGGACACTTGCTTAACCATGTTCATTGTGATTTTATTCATAATAGCCAGAAACTGGAAAAATACTAGATGTCTCTCAAGAGAAGCATGGATTAAAGAAATGTGGTACATTTACACAATGGACTATTGCTTAGCCGTTAAAAAAATAAACAGAAAAAAAAACTATGACTTATGGAATTTGCAGGCAAATGGTTGGAACTAGAAAAAAAATCATGAGTGAATTAACTCAGATTCAGAAAGACAAACATATTACTCAGTTAAAGCGTACATTAACTGTGAACTAAATGATAGCCAAGATACCATCCATCGACAGAGAGAGGTTAGGTAAAGAGGAGGACTCTGAGGGGACACAACGATCTCACTGAGAGGGGAAATTAGATTATAATTTTTGGGTGTAGTGGGGGCTGATATAGATAGAAGCAGGAGGGATTAGGTTGTGGGGGAGATGGGATGGAGAGAGACAGTGGAGGGAGATATGGCTGGAATTGGATGAATTTGGGGGGTGGGGCAGTGTGGAAACCTAGTGCAGTGGAAACTTCCTGGAATCTATGAGAGAGATCCTAGTGAGGACTCCTAGTAATGGGGGATTTGGAGTCTCAACTGGTCATCCCTTTTAGCCAGGCAAGGCTCCCAATGGTGGGACTGGATTGCATCTGATTGACTTGTTGCCTGAGGGAGGTCCTGTGGAGATCCCCAAACAACCCAGGCTGATGCTAGAGCAGAGAATTGCTCGCTACAAACTGACAGTGGGGTCCCACTGCCTAGGGGAACATCCACACAGTTCACTGAATATGGAGAGGAGGTCTAGTTGATCTCTGCATGGGCCTTCACCCTTAAGGTGCAGGCACTCTGCAGGCTACTGAAAGAGAGACCTGATACCAACCCAGCCACAAAACCTTTGATCTATAATCTGTCCTGCCTGTAAGATGTGCTGAGCAATGGTGGCACAGAACTCATGAGAGTAGCAAACCAATGTCTGATTTAACATGAGGCCCACTACATGACAGGGAGCCTATGCTCAACACTGCTTGGATGGCCAGAAACTTGAGACTTGATAGCCAGAGATCTAGGATAGAACCAAACAAGACTACTCTAAAACAAAAATCAATGAAATGATTTTTAATGATATTCTGCTATACTCATAGATGGGTGCCTTGTCCAGTTATCATCAAAAAAAAGCTCCTCTGACAGCTGGTAGGAGGGGATGTAGAGACTTACAGCCAGACATTACACACAGAGAGAGAGAGTCTAAATTGGAGGTCTCCATCAGGTCCTCTCCATGGAGCTCAGGGAATTCTGGGGTAGAAGGGGAAGAAAGATTGTAGGACATCAAAAGACCATGACCCACTGAATCAACCAAGCAGGACTCACATAGGCTCATAGAGACTGAACTGGCAGCATGGGTCTGCACCAGATCCTCTGTGTATATCTTGTGTCTGTTAGCTTAGTGTTTTTATGGGACTATAAATGTGGGAGTGGGTGTATCTTTGACTATTTTGCCTGCTCTTGGGACTCTTTTCCTCCTGTCAGGGTGCCTGTTCAGCTTGGGTATGAGGGCTTTTTCCCTGTCTTATTATATTTTATTTTGTCGTGTTTGATTGATATCTCTTGGAGGCCTGTTCTTTTCTGAAAGGAGATGGAAGGGAAGTGGATTTGGGGGTGAGGGGAAGTGGGAGGGGACTGGAAGCAGTGAAATGGGGACACTATGATTGAGATGTATTGCGTGAGAAAAGAATCTTTTCAATTAACAAAAGCAAAAACCAATCATTTCTTAAAATTTTCAATGTTTAAGACAAATTACACATGCTTGACATGACTTACAAAACACTTTCTTCATTAAACTAATCTCAATCCATATGCTAGGAATATTGCCATTGATGGGGAAAGTTATAGTCTATTTAGTACCATTTTCATGAAAGGTTATTTTGTCATGATTTTTCAATTTGAGACAAATTAGTCACTCTGACTTATCTTAATTTCCCACACATTCCTTAGTGTATATTATTGGGAAATCAAGTAAAATCCCTTTCACATTTTTTGTATTACATATTTTTTTTAAATTGTTTACCCCTACTTTTGAGGTTATGATACAATTTACCATTTCTCTTTCCTCTCTTTGAATGCTCCCATATACACCTCATTGCTCTTTCAAATTCATGACCTCTTTTTCATTAATTGTTTTTAACACAAACACATATATATTATATATAATCCTAAATACATAAATATAACCTGTATTTCTATAATAATACTGAATATGTAGAAAAGTTGTAGAAAATGTTCAAAATATTTTTTTCTGAATTATTGAGGTCAAGTCACCAAGTTTATGTCTTGTAATTCTACTCTTAGGTCCTTGGGGATACTAAAACAGAGTTCTTTAGATTAGGTAATACATAAGAAATAGACTTTTGCTTCTCATAATTTTAGAGGTTAGACATTCCAAGATTAAGATGCCAGCAGGTTTGATGCCTAAGTCAGGGCCTATGCCTCTTAGACAGAACATTTTATGAGTCTTCACGTAATAGGGGAACAAGCATTTCTTTAACATGTTTCAAAGGAACACTAATCCCAGGCCTTGGAGTGTACCGAAATGGTAAAGACCCTGTTTAGTATATGTGAAGAGTTAGAATGGGTTCCTAAGCACTCAATGATGATGATGATGATGATGATGATGATGATGATGAAATGAAAGATAGGAAGAAGAAAAACCAGAACACTAACTCTACTTATAAAAGTTGCACATTCATGATTTAATCACTTCCTAAAGTTCTTATTACTTAATACTGCCTACATGGCAATTAAGTCTTAAAATATAAATTATGTATTCTATTGTTAGGCTATCATGACTTCTATTTTATTTGACACAAATTTTCTAAAGACATGGTCATTTTTCAGCATAGCTACAATGCATATGACTAAATAGGAAAATAAGCAATAATGTATTTTGTTATCTAATCTGATAGAGTGCCTTCAAGTTTTATTAAATATCTGGAAATATCTAACTCATATATCAAATAGAGGAGATGATAAACTGAAGGGACCTGGGTCTCTGTTCTCAACACTGAGTAGTTAACTAACCCTAAGTTGTGATGTTTTCCTGATGTACATAACACATCTCTCCATGGCTGAGCTACTTTAGATTGACTTTTTTAAACTTGAAAGTAAGAGAACTCTTATTGTTAAATGATTATGTGGTTGTTTGTTATTGTTTCATGATTTTAGTTTTATATATATATATATCTCAATTCAGAATGTCATATTCTAAAAATATTTGGAATAAAATTTTTGAAAAGCTTCAGATAATGTTTGTTCCATGTTAAATGTCAAATAATGACTTGCTCCTTAATATAGTTTCCTGAACTTTTTTTGCAATAACTAGTTTTGTTTTTCATTAAATGGCAAATATTCTATACATTTCCATTAGAAATGTATTAGCTTCTGGAGCTAGTAAGGGAAAACAATCTGTCCCAGAACTGAGCAAACATCATTTATGTTGTTTGTTATTGGTTATGTAAACAGCTGCTATTTTTCAATCTTTTGTTTTGATCCTTAAGTGAAATAGAAAACCATACATAATGGGAATTTAGAAATTGCAAAAAACATTGATTTTTATTTATTTTTAGCACTGTGCTAATAAGACACTTACTGAAGATGGAACTTAGAAGTTTCCTTAAGATTATATTCATATATGAATAATGTAAGCAGTCATTAAAAAGTCAGGATCCTTGTTTCCACACATGTAAGACCAGAAGAAGAGCAATATTGGATTTGATGACTATAGGAATGAAATATTTTTGTATTGCAGGGAAATAGATTTTTTTAATTTTTATTTACTATTCCCTCACACAATGCAATCCAATCACAGCTTTCCCCCCCCTCAAACCCCCCCGACCCCCCCCCCCCCCCCGCACCTCCCCTCTCCCCCAGATCCACTCTTTCTTCATTTCCCTTCAGAAAAGAGCAGGCCTCCCAGGGATAACAACCAAACATGGCATAACAAGATCCAATAAGACTAGATACAAACTCTCATATCAAGACTGTACTAGGCAAGCCAGGAGGAGGAAAAGGGTCCCAAGAGCAGGTGAAAAAGTCAGAGACACCCAAACCCCCACTGTTAGGAGTCCCAAAAAGAACACCAAGCTACATAATCACAACACTTAGAAGACCTAGGGCAAACCCATGCATTCTCTGAGATTGCCACTGAAGTCTCTGGGAGCCCTACTTTTTTTTATTCAATGGGTGGTATTCTCCTGGTTTGATATCTCTGGCTTTTACAATTCTTCTTCTCCCTCTTCCTCAGGGTTCCCTTAACTCTGCCCAATGTTTGGGTGCAGGTCTCTGCATCTGCTCCCATCAGCTTCTAGAGGGAACCTCTCTGATGACGATTGAGCTAGGCACTGATCTATAAGAATGGCAGAGTATCATTAGGAATAATTTCATTGAATTATTATTGGAACATGAATCTTAAAAGGTCTTATTAATAAAAACAAACCTCGGAGCCAGATATTGGGGTGAACGCTGAAAGATCAGAGAAACAGAACAAGCCACAGCCAACCTCACCTCGCCAATTCCTCAGCTGATCTTGTTTCCTCAAACTGAAAGCTTCTGGGTCCTCACCCAAATGGGTCTCAGCTGAACTGCTGCTAAAAGCCTAAAAGCTTAGCAAAATTAGTATCTGGTACTCATGCCTTATATACCTTTTTGCCTCCTGTCATCACTTCCTGAGATTAAAGGTGTGTGTTTACATGACTGGCTCTTTCCTGTATGGCCTTGAACTCACAGAGATCTGGATAAATCTCTGCCTCCCAAGTGATAGGATTAAAGGTGTTTGTGCCACCATTTTCTGACCTCTATGTCTGTCTAATGACTGTTCTGTTCTATGACCCCAGATAAGTTTTATTAGGGTGCACAATATATTGGGGGACACAATAACACCACATATTATTATTATTATTATTATTACTATTATTAGTCATATTGTTGATGTTGTTATTTTGGTCACTCATGTTTGGGTTTACCCTAGATCTCTTAGCCACTCAGCTTCCAGTTCTGCCTGGTCATCCAGGCAGAGTCAGGCATGTGCTCCCTCTCATGGCTTGGGCCTCAAGTTAGACCAGTTATTGGTTGGCCACTTCTACAAATTCTGAACCACCATTGCCCCAGCACATCTTGCAGGCAAGAACAGGTGTAGGTCAAAGATTTGTTGGTTGGTTTGGTTTCCCAGTCCCACCACCTTGCCTGATTACAAAAGATGGGTGGTCAGGCTCTGTATTCTCCTTTACTAGGAGTCCTCGATAGGGTCACCCTCCTAGGTTCCAGGAAGTTTCCATTGCACTAGGTTTCCATATTTCACCTAAGTGCTTCTCTATTTCAGCTGTCTCTCCCTGTACTCTTTCCCCTGCCCCTCCTTCCCATACCTGATCTCTCCTATTCCCCTACCCACCTGTACCCAGTCCACCTGCAGAATCTATTCAGTTTCCCCATTCTCATGTAGCTCTATGTGTCCCCACTAGAGCCCTCCTTGTTTTTTGCCTCTCTGGGTTGTAGACTGTAGTGTGAATTTCCTTTACTTAACAGTTAATCTTCACTTACAAGTGAGTATATGTCATATTTGTCTTTATGAGTCTGTCTTGCCTCACTCAGGATGACTTTTTCTAGTTCCATCCATTTGCTCACAAATTTCATGATGTCATTTTTTTTCTAACAGCTGAGTAATATTTCATTGAGAAAATATACCACATTTTTTAGACCCATTCTTCAGTAGAAGGACATCTGGGTTGTTTTCAGTTTCTAGCTATTATGAATAAAGCTGCTTTGAATATAATTGAGCAAGTATCCTTATGGTAGGATGGAGTATCTTTTGGGAATATAGTCAAGAGTGATAGAACTGGATCTTGAGGTAGATTGATTTTTGATTTTTTAAGGAACTGCCATATTTTTTCATAGTTGCTGTTCAAGTTTGGCTTCCCATCAGCAATGGAGGAGTGTTCCCCCTTGCTCCACACCCTCACCAGCATGAGTTGTCACTTGTGTTATTGATCTTAGCCATTCTGACATGTGTAAGATGGAATGTCAAAGTACTTTTGATTTGTAATTCCCTGATGGCTAAGAATGCTGAACATTTCTTTAAGTGTTCCTTAGCCACTTGAGATTTCTCTATTGAGAATTCTCTGTTTAGATTTGTACCCCATGTGCAGGGTAATAAATATGGATCTATTTGCATTCTTCTACCTGAAGATATCCAATTAGACCACATGATGGTTATTCTTGGTTGTCAACCTGACTATATCAGGAATGAACTACAATACAGAAATGGAGTGCAAACCTGTGATCCAGATCTTGAGGTAGGTAGACACAGGCTTTGATCCAGATCTTGAGGTGGGAGGACACACATCTTTAATCCAGATCGGGTGGGAATCTGGACCTTTAATCTGGACCATATCTTCTGCTGGAAACCTATATAAGAACAGTGGAAGAGGGAAAGGTTCTTTGCCTGTTTGCTCTTGCCTTGTCAGCACATCCATTGGAATCTACTTCAGGATTCCAGCATATGCAGAAGACCAGCAGAGACACCCAACTACTAGATTCTTGCACTTTCCAGTCACAGCTAGCCATTGTTAGATTAGTTGGACTGCAGCCTGTGAGTCACTCCAATAAATATTCCTGCAATAATCTATATGTATCTATCTATCCATCTATCTATCTATCCATCTATCTATCTATCTATCAATCTATCTACCTACCTATCTATCTATCTATCTATCTATCTATCTATCTATCTATCTATCTATCTATCTATCTATCTATCTATCTATCTATCTTTCTATCTATCTATATCCAGAGAGAGAGAGAGAGAAAGAGAGAGAGAGAGAGAGATTCACTCTATAAGTTCTGTGACTCTAGAGAACACTGACTAATGCAGACCAGCACCATTTGTTGAAGATGCTTTCTTTTTTATGTTGCATATTTCTGGCTTCTTTATCAGAAATTGGGTATTCATATGAAGTATGTTGGTCTTCAATTTAATTCTATTGATCAACATGTCTATTTTTATGTCAGTGCCACACATTTTTTTTATTATTGTACAGCTTTAAATCAGGAATGGTGATACCTTTGGAAGTTCTTTTATTGTACAAAATTGTTTTAGCTATCCTGGGTTTTTTGTTTTTCCATATGAATTGAGTATTGCCATTTTAAGATTTGTAAAGAATTGTGTTGAAATTTTGATGGGGATTGTGTTGAATCTACAGATGGTTTTTGGTAAGGATGATGATTTTTACTATGTTAGTCCTACTAACCCCTGAGCATGGGAGATCTTTCCATCTTCTGATATCCTCTTCAATTTCTTCCTTCAAAGACTTGACATTTTTATCATACAAGTCCTTCACTTGCTTCATTAAGGTTACCCCAATATATTTTATATTGTTTGTGGCTATTGTGAATGGTGTTGTTTTACATGGTTTCTTTTTCAGTCTGTCATTTGTGTATAGGAAGGCTACTGATTTTTTTGAGTTAATCTTGTATCCAGTCACATTGCTGAATATGTTTATCAGCTGTAGGAGTTCCCCAGTAGAATTTTCGGTGTTGCTTATGTACATGACCATATCATCTGCAAATAACAACGCTTTGATTTTTCCTTTCCAATTCATAACCCATTTATTTCCTTCAGTTGTCTTATGGCTGTAGCTAAAACTTCAAGTACTATATTGATATGGATATGGAGACAGTGGATAACTTTGTCTTCCTGATTTTAGTGGAATTGCTTTGAGTTTCTCACCATTAATTTGATATTGGCTATAGTTGCATAATAATTTGATGTTGTTGTAAGTTGCATTAATTATGTTTAGGTGTGTAGCTTGTATTCCTAATCTCTCTAAGACTTAACATGAAAGTGTGTTAGATTTTGTCAAAGGCTTTTTATGGCATCTGATGAGATGATCATGTACTTTTTTTCTTTTAGTTTGTCTATATGGTGGATTACATTGGCTGATTTTTATATGTTGAACCATGACTGCATCTCTGGGATGAATCCCACTTGACCATGATATATGATCTTTTTGATGTGTTTTTTGATTCAGTTTACAAATATTGTGTTGAGTTTTTTTTGTTTTGTTTTGTTTTTTTGATTTTTTGAGACAGGGTTTGTCTTTGCAATTTTGGTGCCTGTGCTGGATCTTACTCTGTAGACCAGGCTGGCCTTAAACTCACAGAGATACACCTGGCTCTGCCTCCTGATTGCTGGGATTAAAGGCATGCACCACCACTGCCCGGCTTTGTTGAATATTTTTACAACTATGTTTATAAGGGAAATTGTTCTGTAATTCTTTCTTTGTTGACTCTTGGTGTGGTTTGAGTATCAAAGTGAATATGGACTCATAAAATAAATTTGGCAAGTTTCCTTCTGTTTCTATTTTGTGGTAATTTGAGGAATATTGGTATTAGCTTTTCTTTGAAAGTCTGGTAGAAATCTGCTTTCTCTTTTTCCCTTGCAGCTTTTAACATTCCCTCTATGTTCTGTGTGTTTAGAGTTTTAATTATTATGTGGACAGGGGAATTTCTTTTCTGGTCCAATCTACTTGGTGTTTTATATGCTTCTTGTATTTCTATAGGCATTACCTTCTTTGGGTTAGGAAAATTTCTTCTGATTTTACTGAAAATAGTTTCTGGGCCTTTGAGCTAATATTCTTCTCCTTATTCTATTTCTATTATTCTTAGGTTTGGTCTTTTCACAGTGTCCCAATTTCCTGAATGTTTTGTTATAAGATATTTTTAAATGTTTTCTTTGACCAATGTATCTATTTTTTCTGTCATATCTTTAATGCCTGAATTCTCTCTTACATCTCTTGTATTCTGTTGTTGATGCTTAAGCCTGTAGTTCCTGTTTACTCACCTAGGTTTTTTCATTTCATGAAACAATTTTTTAAGGCAGGTTAGGCTAAAATGACATCAGCACACCAAGATGTAATTGGAGTTTTCCTGTGTCCACCCAGCTCCTGCAGCCGCTCAGATCCAAGTAAACACACAGAGACTTCTGAGAGGAAGATGGGCATCGAAGACACTCTCTATGGAGTTTATCTTCCTCTTGGCAAAAGTAGCCATTTGGGTAAGAAACTGTTCTTGCCTGGACTGCTTGATTGACTGGACATGCAGGATCCATAGGAAGGTGACCACTGAACTTTGCTTGGCAAAATGGTCCTTCAGGTTCCTGCTTCACAGAGGAAACTGCCAGACGTTTTACAGGACACAGAGAAAAGCGACTGAGAGACTCTGGACCTGTGGACTGAAGACAGATGCTCCAGCTTTACAGGGGAACTATGGATGACTGTCCAGGCTGCCAGCTGTCTATGTCTACTCTCGCAAGACTCCTAAAAGTTGCTTG
Source organism: Peromyscus nudipes (assembly GCA_902168325.1). NCBI lineage: Eukaryota > Metazoa > Chordata > Mammalia > Rodentia > Cricetidae > Peromyscus > Peromyscus nudipes. The sequence continues at coordinate 34,315 of CABHPH010159703.1, forward strand.
CGTCCTTCTCCTGTTTCTCAGATAATATTATATCCTTCAGAGGTCTTTGATGTAGTTGAAGACTAGATAGTTATAATTTCCTTAGTTATGATAAAAGATAAGTTAGATATGAAACCTTAGACTCACAAATATAGGAAAAATAGGATATCTTCTTTAATTTTGCCAAATACAAATAGACTAGATATTACAAATAGACTAGATATTGTAGCTGTAATTCTTGCCTGATAATTCTTTTGTTATATGTAATTTTACTATGTTAAAGCTAAAACCTCCCTTTTTGAAAAAAAGAAAAGGGGAAGTACTAGAGATGTTTTTCTGTATGTTGTGATTGTGTTGCTCTAATTTATTGATAAATAAAATGCTGATTGACTGGTAGCCAGAAGGGAAGTATAGTATAGGTGGGACAAACAGAGAAGAGAATTCTGGGAAGTGGAAGGCTGAGTCAGGAGACGCTGCCAGATGCTGCCACCATGAGAAGCAAGATGTAAAGTACCAATAAGCCACAAGCCACATAGAAACTTATAGATTAATAGAAATGGGTTAACTTAAGATATAAGAACTATATAGTAAGAAGCCTGCCATGGCAATACAGTTTATAAGTAACATAAGTCTCTGTGTGTTTACTTTGATCTGAGTGGCTACGGGCCCAAGTGGGACTGGAGGAAACTCCAGGTACACACAGAGAGATTACTTTTTATATTATAATGTATGTATACATTATTGATCTACAAACAAAAAATTGTAAAATGTCTAAACTAAGTGTTTTGTGATTATTTCAGACTTGTTGGTGCAGCTATGTCTCAGGTGTGCTACCATATTCCCACAAAATTATGCATACCACTGTACATATTCATCATGGCAATTTCTTAAGAATATTTCCAAAAATTCTTAAAGGACAGCTGCCTTTTGAGCTCTTTGAGTCATAATAATCAAAATCAATATTGAAATACCGTATATTTTTGTGGTTTAAAACCACTCCATGACCTTCATGATAAAGTACTATAGAAATCCCTACCAGGAGCCTACAATTTCAACATTTATGATTGCCATTATGGTTAGATCTATACTGTGTTGGTGTGACTGAGGTTTCCCATGCAAGGATGGTCCACAGTGTGCTTTGGAGAGGGCTTCAACTTGGGAGAATTTGAGAGGAGTGGCATCTGTAAGAGATGGGTCCAGATCACTGGTATCACTGTGGATCTATGAGGCAAAAGAGAATATATTTCAAGCTCATTTATATTACCTAAAGAAAAGGAAAGGGCAATCATAAAGACAGAAGGAGATGGTGTTTACTCAAATTGTCTACACTTAGCTGAGAGCACTAGTAATAACCTTATAGAGTATCCACAAGGAAGAGAAAGCCAGAGTCATCAGTGAGGAAGAAAGGAATGTTAAGGTGTTTAATCTCAGCATAAAACATCAAGAGAGCTATAGCACAGATGTCAAAAAATAAAACAAAATAAAAGTAATGAAAAGATTTTTCAAAAAGTATGAAGACAAATGACTGATAGATTGAATAAGCCAAACTTTTAATGATTTTCTAAATAAAACCAATTTAAGTTTTCATTCAACTTTGCAGCTGTTTCTTGATGCTTCAGGAATCCCCCAGGTTAAAGATATACACGTAATTTAGAGGAGTTGATCTGAAATGTCTAGTTGATGAAAGAAGACCTATTGATAAAACAAAGTGAAAATAAAGAACACATTTACAGCCTTGCTGGAATTGCCATGATGATAGACTGAATTTTCAAAAGTGCTTTTTTGTGTGGGATTCTTAGTACTTTGCAGGAAAGAATTCTCTACTGTCTTCACTAAAATTCTGACTATTGATCACATTTTTCTGCATATGTGTGTGTGTATGCGTGTGTGTGTGTGTATGTGTGTGTGTGTACTTTTCTTTATTGAGAATATACATCTTTTCATGGATGGAAAATAATTTCACACTACCTTCTATCTACAGAGCACTGAATAACGGCAAGGAGTACTCTGTAACTATACAGATTACATACAGGAATTCCTTAGTCCTTGTGAAGAGGGATTTGGATACATGAGGAAGGGATGGAGAGGGGTTTGTTGCTAGGAGCAGCCAAGTCTCATGTTATCTCCCAGATAAATAGACTTTGGTAAAATAGGAAATCGGTGAAAGGAACGAAGAAAAGGAATAGGAAAAAAAAAACAACATTCCTTGATCTTATTTCCTCCAGCTGGCAATCCAGTCCTTTTAGGAACACAGGGAAGCTGGAGCTGTGAACTACATGTTGTTTAGCCTTCCCCTAGATGGCATCCACAGCCAGCAGATACTTTCCTGTGCTAGTGCACAAGAGGACGGAGGGGGAAGAGGGGGGAGAGACACTATCCTGTAAGAATATTAGGGGAGGAAGTGGAGGGAAGGGGGAGAGACACTATCCTGTAGGATATTAGGGGAGGAAGTGGAGGGAAGGGGGAGAGACACTATCCTGTAAGAATATTAGAGGGAGGAAGTGGAGGGAAGGGGGGAGACACTATCCTGTAGGAATATTAGGGGAGGAAGTGGAGGGAAGGGGGAAACACTCCAGAGATGGTTGTACCAGGACCACCACAGTGCATGCAGCTGTGTGCACTCTTCTTTCTCTGGATCTCTTTTACTGTTACTCCTTTGTTATTAGGCTTCCCAGACAGAAACTGTGATGTGGTATGAAAGGGAAGCTACCATTTGAAGATTCATGCTGGGGAAAGGGTGCTATTTTATTTGGCCCCAGAGGTAGGCACCATTTCCCAGCTTGATTTTCTTCCAGTTGAATGAGACTGAAGATCTTGAAAGGTACATGTAGCAGAGTGACAAAATGTGGGCTGAGATTTTGTCCTTTTGAGCTCTTTCAGTCTTCACACAGACTTCTGGGTAATCCCCTCCCACAAAGACCTCCCTCCTCTGAAACGACGAACTCTAGGATGTGGGTAGTCTACCTCTTCTGCATCTAGAACAATTCTTTGCTTCTTATGTCCTCCACTTCACAGGGTTTTTAATCTTCTTCTTTTATGATATCATGTTAAGATGGGTAAAGATGCAGAGATAACAATTTAAAGTAGCACAGTTAAATTTGACGCACTACTTCAAAGCAAGAACACTTACTGCAATAGTGAAAGCATGCTTGTCTTAGGAGGAAAATACGTGCCTTCAATTAATGTAACTTCGATTCCAGTTGTCAGAAAAATTAAGAAACAAAAAGACCCTGAACTTTATGATACTATGCAGTATGCTACTAATTTGTGTGCCAGTTTATAAAAATAGACTGCCATGCCATGTGGAAGGAAAATCTACGAGTCACTCTGAATAGTGCTATCAGCAGTTTGAAATGGAAACTGAATTCCAAATTCATGAGAAAAATAATTCAGCCTGTTTTTAATTCTTTTTTTATTTCTCTCTCTCTCTCTCTCTCTCTCTCTCTCTCTCTCTCTCTCTCTCTCTCTGTGTGTGTGTGTGTGTGATGAAGTTAGGAGACAGAAGCTTTAGAATAGGCTAAACTCTGACAATCTCCTCAAGTGACAGTTTTAGAGATTTCAAATATATGCAAAACAGGAAATAAGATTGGCATTTAAAAAAGGTTTATTTAGCTTATTCTATGTGTATTAGTTTGATCTGTAGATATGCACATATACCATGGGGAGCCTGATGTCCACAGATGTCAGAAGAGAGCCTTGGTTCCACAGGAGATACAGATGGTTGTGAACCACCACTGGATGCCGAGAGCCAAACCTGCGCCCTTGGAAAGGCAGAAAGTACTTTTAAGCACTGAGCTATCTCTCCACACTCCAGAGTAATAATTTTTCTTTCTTTTAATTTTCTTCAAAAAGTAGGAAATGAGACCCCTGTAAGTCCTGGCTCATTACTACCATTGTATCCCAGGTATTTTAACTCTGCCCCTCTCTCCTCGGTATCAGGAGACAGGACAGTGCCACTTAAGGAGCTTGGGTTTTGCTGATTTCAGTCTACTGAATTTCATAATTGACAGCAATGCTTATAACCACAAGTTTTCAACTTCAAACCTAGATTTGAGATTTAAAATTCATGAGATAACTTTTGTTCTTATAATTCAATTATACTGTACATTAAAACAAACTCTAAATTACAAAAATGGAAATCTGACTTATACATTACGTAGTAGATCCACAGAAGATATGCACAGAAGATATGTTCAGAAATTACAGATCTGTACCCTGAAATGAGATTGTGTTTTTACTAATAATTAAAAATATGTATATCCAGATCATAGTAATTACAGTAATACTAAAGTGAAATGAAGAGGAAAAAGGGAGATATGCTTGCCAAGTCATAATTGAAAATGAAGTGAAATATTTCTGAGGAATGATCAAGATGGCCGCTCTTAAACACTAGTCGGGTTCTTTGCTGACATAGCCTCAGAACTCTATTCCTTAAAACTATTTAAGTAAACTGTTTGTTAGGGCAAATTCTTTCTGTCCATTTATGATGCAAATCTTTTGAAGAGAATATTGGTGGTTTTGTCACCACAGAATGCCTCTCAGATCCTGAGAAGGGCCCGGTGGGACAGAAGGGGTCTTAAGTCAGTTGGCGTTTTGCTCAAAGTTGTAAAACTGTCCCCTGTCAGGAAAGTTTGAGAAAAAAAGACTTTTTCTTTGAGAGAAATAGTCATCTCATGCATACCTATAATCCCCTCCTATATAGTGCCATCCTTCAGCCATTGACAGCTTTTCTTCTAGATTCCAGTTGTATTGAATAAAGCCTTCTTTGCCAGTTTAACTGTAGTACAATGCTATGTGAAAGATCATTCTCCAATATGGGAAAGTGGCTCATAAATACATATAATATTCAATTAAATACAATATTTTGTTTTATTAAATACTAATGTCACCAGAAATTCTAGGAAAATGATACTGAATGTAATGACTTCAAATTAAAGGAATTCTTTGCCTACCACAAATATCTCATTGCATTTTAGGTGGGAATACATGTACTTTATTTGTTCTTGAGTATGTATGTGCTATGCCTATTTACCAATGGAGAAATGCACTTAGCTCAAGATACCATACTTGAACTTTCAATTTCTTATGCAGTGAATCCAATAAATTCTTCTACAGACTCCCTTTGGCATCTCAATAAATTCCTGGCGCTTTTAAATTTTTATGCCTGTTTCTTCACCTTTCACCCTGGAGGTAGGATTGTGCTACTTTCAGGCTTCCTCACGCCTTTCCTGGAGGACCTACCTTTCTTGGATAAGAACTAACATATAACTGCTAGACCTGGCTGTTTTCCCTCTAGACTATCTCATTCTGGGCCTTCCTCTTACTTGTTTTTTAAAATACTCTATCATTCTCTTAGTATGCAAGCAATAAGAGATTCCTAGTATCCCCAGGATTATCTTAAAATCAAACAAACCTGATTCTCTGTGCATGTATATATGTTTATACTTATGTTCCTATTTATATTTATAGTCATAAATGAATACATTTTTGCACAAGATCATGCAAGAAAATAACCACAAAGAGACCCTTATCTCAGAATATGTTCTTGTTTAAGATAACATCTAAACCAGTAGAATTCATTATGTAAAAACCTTACATACTGTTAATGTGTTTTTTTAAAATTGGTAAACACAAAGATAGTCAGATATTGTGATCTGTTTTTGTAGTGAATAATACTGAAATATATCCCAACTCAAGTACCAAAGGAAGAGCAACACATTATACCCAATTGCATACATTCATTTGATAATTCTGTAATTTAATATGCAATGAACACTAACTCAATAGACATGTTTACATGCATTATATTATGTAAAATTTAAACAAAGTAGCACATGTTTTAGTATAAAATGTGAAATTCAGTCTAAACCTCATATATTGGTTTAGCCATGTTCTCTTTATTGGTTGTTCAGTTTTAATGATGGGTTGCCCATCTGTGGTTCTGCGGTATTGGAGGAATGGATAGTCCCACTAAGTACAGAACAACTGTACCAGCATACTGTCTCCTATTGCCTTGGCCTACTAGCTAACGTGGGGCCTATGCAGTCTCTGCAGTCTGGCAAAATCGCCTGTCATAAATTGTTGGCAATTTCTAAAATACCTTTTAAACTGTAAAGCAGCAGGTTTGTTCACTTTTCAGGATACAATATGCATC
>CABHPH010159704.1:0-44296 GCA_902168325.1 Peromyscus nudipes
AGAATCGCAGACCCAGAGGACCACAACAATGCATTATGCTAAGAAACCTGGTCCAGAACTGTGAAAAAATAACCTGTTGGTGTTAGATTGCTCCTATTAGCCATCACCCATCCCCAAATAACAATGTCTTCAGGACAGAATCCTGTTCTAATAAAAAAAAAATAGCCCAAAAGAATATACTCTGTCTGTTTACAATTGGCTATAAAATATTTTAGTTTAAAATTTTTTGTTAAATCTTCTAATAACCCCTTAGGTCCTAGACTGTCTTTCATTTGATATGTTTGGTTATTTCTTTAATCCTTTGGAGCTTGTCTTTGCCTCTATATAGGGAAAAGCAAGCTGATAAAAATGCAGTAAGTGACCTTTAACCTTCCTAGTGGTAGTGATCTTCTCCCCATGCAAGGCAGGGGCGAAGAGGTAGATCCCCACCCAGAGTAGCAGCAAGCCAGCTGAGGAGTCTTGTCAAGGAGGAGATGGCCAGGTCCTTTGAAAGCTATCATAAATCAATCTTGGTAGAACAGCTGAGATGGTGTGGGGGCAGAATCTCCAAAGACAGCTCAAGAAAATGCCTTGTTGTGACCCTCAGCTCATAGCCACCAGCTGGCCTTGGCACAGGGCAAAGATGTTGGAACCTGAGATTGGGTTATGCCCATTCCTTTCCCTGCACCTCACTCATGTTAAGAATGCCTTCTCATTTTCTCACAAGCCAGTGGCTGTCTGTCTGAGGACACCCAGGGAGAAGCTTCATTATTTAGACACCATTTTATCTTTCTTAAAGTAATCCTATATTCCAAAATAGCCTTTCAATATTGTGGCAAATTAAAATTCTCATTGCTGAGGGTGGTACTTCTTGGTGATAGAACACTTGCCCAGAACCAAGTGCCTAACACTTGGGTGATAGGTTCAATGCCCAGCCCTGGGGAAAATCAACACTCCTGTTTCTGTACTCACGTAAGCAGAGATATTACAAGCAAACAGATCTGATTCAGGAGCTTCACAAAAAGCTAGAAATTGACTGAACTGTCTCATCCTTTTAAAAGGGGCAGGAAGTAGTCCAGTTATCCCAAGTGAGTATATAATCAACAGACGTCATGGATGAAAATAACTGAGTAAGCAGGGGATGAATTTGATAAAGGACAGAGGACCGTGGGCCTTATCTTAAGAAGGAGAAATATGAACCTGATCTGAGCACCCAGGGAGTCTAGCAAGAGGAAGAAGGAATCCTAATGCTTGAAACACAAAATTCATCATATCATCATTCATCTATTTTTTTTTCTTTCCTTTTTTCTTTTCAATGCTGAGGATAGAATGCAGGGCTTTGCCCAAAGTAAGAGCTTTACTGCTGAGCTACATCCCCAACCCTGGTTCTCAGTTCATTTCTCCATTAATAAATTGAGCATGTAATTGTTGAGTTTTGGGTTTTGAGTTTTTTTTGGGGGGGGGTTGTTTGTTTTTGCTTTTGTTTTTTGTTGTTGTTTGGGGTTTTTGGGGGGGTTTGTTTGGGTCTTTTTGAGACAGGGTTTCTCTGTGTAGCCTTGGCTGTCCTAGCCCTGCAAACCAGTCTGACCTCGAACTCACAGAGATCCTCCTGTTTCTGCCTCCCAAGTGCTGGAATTAAAGGCGTGCGCCACCACAGCCTGGCAAGCAGGTAGTTTATGGTGCTAAAGGGGAAGGATTCGGGAACCAAGGAGAGAGGACTCAAAGCTCCATTCTACCACTTCTAGGTGCACGATCTTTACAACTCTCACGTGGGGACAATATTCGTCTAGTGAGAATGTGGGTGGAATTTAATCTAATGATTGAATTGTGAGATGTGCTTGACACACCAACACGCCTGCCAGGTAGAGAACAGCAATAATGACACTGACAACAGTTCACAGTCACAAGCCACATACGTACGCAGACCCGAGTGACAGAGATTGGACATGGCCATCCCTCACAAAAGTAACAACCAGCTGAGCAGAGGAAGGTGGCGTGGCACTGGCCAAGGTCAAATCCCAGCTTCCCTACTCACTAACTGTGTGGAGTTAGACACGTTAACCCTTGATACCTGTGTGCTCAACTCTGAAGTGAGTTGTGAATGGACTGATTAAACTAATAAATGTATGTGAAGTATGCCAGGAGTTGGTAGTCCACAGCTAGTGTGGTCTAACTGATCTCATCTATTAATGTTATCTGGGATTTTCACGGGTCCAGAAAATGAGAATTCCAGGATGAAGGAAACCAAGTATGGTAGCCCTGGTGAGTGGGGAATGGGACAAGGTATGTATCCAGGTGACCCTAGGAGAGGTGTCTGGATAAGTCAGATTCCCAAAAATCTTTAGTTTGCCTCGTGTTCAGAAGATAACCATCCCCTCAGTTCAGAAGCGTGGTTCGTACTGTCCTTCATGGGTCCTGATGACAGCCACATCCACCAGACAGTTGGCAAATCTTCTGCTCCAAAGTGCATCCCCACCAGCCTCTGTGAGAACCCAAAAGCCTTTGTGCTGTTACAGTTAATTCTTGGCTAACACACTGTACCCAAAGATTTTCCATTTTTATGATTAATTTCTATTTTACTTTGTGTGTGTGTGTGTGTGTGTGTGTGTGTGTGTGTGTGTGTGTGTGTCTGTACATGCACATGCTTGCAGGTGTCCATGGAGGCCAGAGGCTTCCAAAGTCATAGGTAGTAACTCTGCCTAATATGGGTGAACTCTTCCTAACATGGGTGCTGAGGATTTAACTTGAGTCCTTTGCAAGAGCAGTATGTTCTCTTAACCACTGGCCTAGTTCTGCAGACCCAAGTTTTTTCTTAAAATACAATAGGTGAACTGATAAACATCACTAACATGAATTATATAGAAACATTAAGCATTAAAATCATAAAATGGATACATCTTGTACAAATACACACACACCACACACACAAACACAGACACACAGACACAGACACACACGCGCACACACACACACACACACACACACACACACACACACACACACCCCAAGGGAACCCTGTTTACCAAAACGCAAATCCTGGAAGCAGAAAGTCCTTTCTGTTTTTAATCACAGACATAGTGTTTCTTACTCATAAACAGAATAACTCTAATTAGCAAATAAAGCTAAGTCTATACTTCTTTGGAATTACACAGGCTAAGTTACAAAATCACTTTCCATTTTTCTAACAAACTGGATCACAGGCAGTATGTGAAAACAAGCTGTCACTTTTTTATTTCAGTTAAGTGACTCATACATTTTTTTTGCAATGTAAATTAACTGCCTGATGAGACTAGCACCCTATGAACTCAAGCTAACTATTTATAGTGGTAATTTTGAAATTGAAATCAAACTGTTATCCTAGAAAAAGAAAGAAGCATGGCTTTCTAAAACTCTATTATAAAAAGTCACCAACTGTAACTTGAAGAAACTTACCTTTGCAGGGTTTATTTCTGAGAAAAAAAAATTACAGGAAGACTGTCAGAGGAAACCGGGCAGTTAATGAAGGCGATGTGAGGAACAGGCTAACAAGGGTAATTCTAGCACTTTCTGACTTATGCGATTCCACACACCCAGTCTGTTGTCTGCCGCTTTACCGAGCACCCATTTCATGATGGCTAGTGATTTCTCTTTGTGATGGAGAGGATAATGGTGTTTTCACCTGCTATGGAATCTGACACACTCTATCAAGACATAAGTGAGTGTGGATTAACCTCTCACTTGTACTTACATAACACAAGAAGAAATGTAAACATCTTATTTTGCTTCCCCTAGCTAGAGGAACATGAAGGTTCTGAAGCCAGTTAGCAACCAAAGAGTGTGCAACTTAAATCTCACCATGATCACATGGCCGTTATTCCATGCAACTGGGCTAAAATCTGATCCGTAATTTATCATGGGTAAGCCCTGGCTGAGGCACTAGGATAGTATAATCTTTCTAAGGATTTAGAGGAGTGATATTCAAGTTGGGAATTGGCCTGGCATGAAGCAGCAGGCTGGGACCCTACCTCTACCCTCCTTGCAACCCTGTGGCCTCTCAACAGCTGCTCCGTTACCACGCTGCTCTGGCTGCCCAGCCAGCCAAGTCCAATCCTTCCTAAATTTAATAACAAAACAAAGCAGAGGAAATCTTATCTACACCCACATTTCTGTGTGCTAATCAAGTTCCCTGAAGCAAAGCAGTAAGGCTGCAAAGAGCAAGTGTGCCTCTCACCCTTGGGTGACAAGGGCAATTCCAGAGACAAGAGACAAGTAAAATGTCTTCATTATGATGAATTTTATACAAAGACCCTGCTAACTGCAGTTTGGCTAGACAGAGAAAATTGTACCTATTTAATTTAATGACCTATTAAAACTTGTGTGAAAGTGGCCTCAGAGATAAGAGGGAAAATTATGGTGGAAATTTCACCAGGGAGACTACCAGGAACATCTCCAGTGCTGCGCTTGAGACCGGCAACCTCAGCACATCAGAGAATGAAGCCCAGGGTGCTCGGTTCCTCATAGTGGTGTCGAGACTTTCAGCATGAGGCGGTGCTTCCTCATTATCTACTGGATTAAAACTCGGCCACAAATTGGAAGGAATTAGTCGCTAAAACACAGGCTGATCTGCTAGTGTTTCCTACACCAAAGCCAACATTAGATCTGAAGAGGAGAAACCTGGCAAAAAGGAGCGGGTGGTGAAGTCACACAGGGCAAGTGAGGTGGGCTGGCTGCATCTGGAATGGCTACTTTGAGGAAGAGTGGAGCTCTGGGGCGGGGGAGGGAGGGTAGACCAACTGTGAGAGAGGAGAGGCTGGAGCAGACCAGATGTTCAGAGAGCCTGGGCCCAAAGAACGGGGCAGCAGGCAGAGGCGGGGAGTTATCAAGAGTAACAGGCAAGTGGGATTCAAGGTGAAGGATGGGAAACCAGGTAGGAGGCAGAAATAGAACAAGATGATGGCCAGCATCCCCATCTAAGGACAGGGAGAGACCTGGATCCAAAGACGGAGACCAAGAGGCTTGCGTGGGTGTCTGGCCCTGGAAGGGATAACAGCCAAGCAAGGACTCCATCCCTGGGGCTTCAGACATTCAAATTGGTTTGCCTAATAAGAACAGAAGTCTAGGAACCAGACTCAAAGCAGAGGTGGAGCCTTACAATAGGAACCAAGAAGAAACAAGTTACCAGACCCCAGGCAAAGATCACCCTGGCTCTGGGGTACAGCAGGATATCCAAGACGAGTCTTGGCGATGGTCCAGTAGTCATTGTGTGTCAGAAACCAGGAACCTTGAACCAGACCAATGACTTATTGCAGTGAATATTTGCATGTAAAGTTGTTTGGATGAAAAAAAACTTACTGTGTGACAAACTGTAGTTTCCAAGGCCATTACAACAAATGAATATGGGATGGAGAGGTGGAAAAGAGGGAGGAACAGAGCAGTGCATGCACGGTGGAGAAAGGCAGAATTAAAGACATGACAGTTGTGAGGGAAGATTGTGCTCAATGAGGAAACATGTCATTGCTGAGTAAGGCTGACAGGATGGTGTGCGGCAGCCTGGAACCTGTGCAGACTCAGCCCCCCAAAACAATGCCCAGCCCCAAGATTGCCCTGGCTCTGAGCAACCACAGGATGTTTGAGATGAAGAACAGTTCATTTTCTAGACTGGACCTCCTCAAAAGACCTCTATGGTCTATGCCGCCCCCACAGAGGTCATGTTGATATCCATGGTCAGTACTACTGCCCCAGGCTGTGTTGAAGCCTGAGGTTCATTCATGAGGATGTTCATGGTCTGGGATGAAATGGAGGCCATGTCAAAGACCCACACTACACTACCTCAGGAAGCCAGGTAGACTTTCATAGTCTGTGCTATCACAGGAGGCCATGTTAGTGTCTGTGGTCGGGGTTGCTGATGAAGGCCATGTTGGTGCATGTAAAGCCACCTGATTCCACGTTGATGTCCATAACCTGTCTCCTGCAGAAGGCCTTGTGGATGCCTGTTATCTGTGTCACCACCGAAGGCCATGTGGACGTCCATGGTCTGTGCTGCCATCTGAAACCACATTGACGTCCATGGGCCAGACTGCCGATAGGGACCAGACTGGTGTCTATGGCCTATGCCCTAAAGGCCATGTTTATGTTCATGATCTGTGCTGCCACTGGAGACCGTGTTAAGGTCCACGGCATGTGCTGATGCCAGAAGTCATGTGGATGTCTGTGGTCCATGCTGTCACCAGAAACCATGTGGAAGACCATGATCTGGGCTCCCACTGGCGGTAAGGGCAAGGAAGCTACTTTTGCAGTGATATTGATGACTGCAGACTCACAGTTGAGAAAGAGGGACATGGAAGGCTTCTGTGACAACCCCTCCCCCCATAACCCACCCACCCCCCAAAAAAGTTACAGCCTAAACAAGAAGCCATTGAAGAGAAGTCTTAAAAGTTGTGATAAGGATGCTGAAGTATAGCTCTCCATAACTGAAGGCTTCCGACAGGGGTTTGGGGTGGCTAAGAACTCAGTTTTCTTTAAGGGACTGGCCCCTGGGAGTTTGATGATGCCCCAGTAAGGATATGGGTAACACAAATTGGACTTGTGTTTTTTTCTCTTTCTTCTTTTTTATTGGGGGGAGGCCATAAGGGTAGGGTGGACCTAGGATGACTGGGAAGCAAGTGTAATTGGGTGCATTATGTGTAATTTCCAAATAATCAAAAAAAAAGATTAAGTTGGGGTAAAAGAGGATGCAAAGCCATCAGAGAGAGACTCACAGGTGTACCCAATTGCTCGGGTTTTAGCTAACTCCAGATGTAGCCAAGTTAACAACCAAAAATAGGCATCACAAATATTATTTCTAACTACATTCTAAATATTTGTTGGGGTTGGAGCGATGACTTAGCAATTAAGAGCACTGGCTGCTCTTCCAGAGGTCCTCAGTTCAATTCCCAGGAACCACATGGTGGCTCACACCATCTATAAGAGGATGCAAAGCCATCTTCTGGCATGCAGGTGTACAGACAGCACATTCATACATAAAAATACATAAATAAACAATAAATAAATAAATAGATAAATAAATAGATAGATAGATAAATAAACAAACAAACATTTGTCCATATACACACAGTAAGGTAATCCATACCTCTCATTAAGGAAACTTCTCTTGCAACAGATGGAGACCATTACAGAAAACTACAACCAACCAACATCCAGAGTTGTGGAGTCCCGTCCCGGGGGATACATCAACAAAACAACCCTGCACTTAAGGCTCAGAGAACATTAGAGAAGAGGGATGGAATGATCAGAAGAGCCAAAGGATCAGATCAGGGAGTTTGCTGTCCAACTGTCTCCTAGAAACGCTTCCGGGTTCACCTTCGACTTTATGAGCCTGTCTTTTCCAACTGCCCAAATCCACTCATCCAACAGGAGCAGGGGCTGTGTGTTTGTTTGTTTGTAGGTTTGGGGGTGTTCTTTGGTTTGGTTGGGTTGTTGTTGTTGTATTGTCATTTGTTTGTTTTTATAACTTCTCCCTCATGTGACTCCGTTTAAAGTCACGTCTCTTGCCTGGAATTCTGTCAGAACGTTTGGCCTGTGGTTAGTCTCAACATTTGTCGACCTACACATCATCTGTATTAAGTACTTGTTATTTCACTTTTCACAACCCATCTCTTCTGTGAGAATATTCTCTCGAAGGGGACAAAATTTAGAACATAGATCTTTCTTTGAGCTCTGCAGAATTCCTTTTCTGAGGCAAAAAAAAAAAAGAAAAATCAGTTCCATTTACAAACAGAACTCGATTGGGAACCATGTTGTCACAGTCACTGAATATGGACTCTCATGCTCCCAAGCCAAGTGTGAGTATAGACCAAGATCTTAGAGATGTATATGCCTTTTTCCTTGTTAATTAGAAGAGCACGACAAACAGCAATCTTGAGAGCTTTAACAATCCCCAAGAATCAGACACCTTCCCCCACAAACTCTCTAGTCCCAAATCAAAGAGTTTAGCTTTAAAGAAACCAACAAAACCAAACAAAGAGGCTCACGGTGCTTTAAGTAAGTTTTATGTTCTTGGAGTTTGACAATACTTGTGGGACACAATTGACTTACAACCCTACCCAATCTCAGAACACTCCAACTGTGATTCAGCAAACACATAAACTAAGCTCCAATCAACAACACTGGCTAAGAGTAGAGCCTGGGGGAGAGAGATGGGTTTAATGGGATGTCATGGAAAAGTCTGAAATTCCTTAATCAGAGATGAGGGGTGGGAGAATTTTTAAAGTCTATGGTAGAAAACCATGGGATCATACACAAAATCAAAGTTTTTGAATACTCCGAATCTGAAACGCGACACAAAATACACAGGTTAGCAGCAAGTGTGTTCCCTGATTTTTGTCTGTTGGCAATATGGGATACAGTACTCAACATTCAGAAATGTTAGCTTAGCTCTTCAGATGACCAAGTAGTAGGTGTATTTCATAGGTTTTTCTGAGATAACTAGAAGATGAAGCATGGAAACAGAGCCCCAGACTTGTGATGGGTATTCACCTGTAAATAACCATGAGCTTCTGTCTGAAAATGAGTCAGAGCAGAGATCATGCTAAACTCCATGGGCAAGCAATAAGAAGACTTCTCTGTCTTTCACAGATCTGCCTTCAGGGTGGAGATCCCTTGGCCAAGAATACATGCAACTATTCCTTTTGGTAAACAGTATCTGAAGAATGATATAAGATGTTTTTCACCCTCAATAACTCTCCAGATTCTCCAGTAGAACTGGACAATGGGAACTGGAGAGTTTGCCTTTCACGTTACCAGCATCGCATGATAATCCATGATTGCCCAATCACATTTTTCTGTGTGCATCTCCAGGATGAGGAGGTAGGGACCTTCTTTAACAGTGATTATTGTCCTCAGAAATGCTCCTCTGTCTGAGCAGTTGGTACAAACCTCGCTGACAAGTCTTGAGATAAGAGAGGCTGGGTGGGGTGGGCTCTCCACATCTGACATGATGTCTTCATCATGTCTATTTTCTGGGAGGTACTTACCCCTCTGCACTGAGCTGGAGATTGTCAGGGAAATGGGTAGGCACCTCAGCTGTTAGAAGGGCAATCACACTTGACTAACTCACATGTTGAAAGACTCACTCCAGAGACCAAGAGAAAACAACAACAAATAAGACCTCCTTGGCACGTATACCAGACTCCCAGTGAACTAACTGTAGCTGTGACTCCACATGCATTTACTTAATTATTAAGTCAATTGAGTATTTATTAAGTCCTAATAAATATTTGTTGGGTGGATGAAAATGCTACTTTTGAAAAGGAGTGGTTGCTTTAAATCAACAGTTCTCAACCTGTGGGTCACACAATCTCTTTGGGGGTTGAATGACCCTTTCACAGGGTTCACACATCTGCTATCCTACTTATCATATATTTACATGATGACTCCTAACAGTAGCAAAATTATAGTTATGAAGTAGCAATGAAATAATTTTATGGTTGGGGAGGGCCACCACAACAGGAGGAGCTGTGTTAAATGCTGGAGCTTTAGGAAGGTTGAGAACCACTGCTCTAGATGGTTATACCAAAAGCCCATGGTTGTACATGTAAGAGTCAGCCACACTGAATTTCAGCAAAGGAGGGCCTGGAGCTTTCCAGAAGCCCACCCAGGGTCTTAATCCCTCAAGCCAGGCACCCTGCCCTAGGGCCCAACACTTCATGCGCTGGAGTTAAGCAAATGGAGAAAAAGCCCTTAACATCTCGTATCATTCTGCTCCAACAATTTCCAAAGACAAAGCAGGTCTCTACTCATTTTTTTCTACTTTTTTTCATAATGTTAAACATAAGCAGATGTACCACGCACTGTCCCCATCTATCTCTTCGGCAATCTTGCAGCATCCACGATCCATCAAGTTGGGTACTACAGCCAAAGTGCCCTGTCTAAACACATCTGATTTGTATAATTTCGGTCTGGGTAGCCTGCTGACTGTGACCAAGGCCCTGAGTGGTCTGCTTACGTACTCTCAACCCCTCCATGGAACCCTGCTCTCCAGCCTTTGTGAATCACTATCAAGTGCCCAAATATGCCACGTGCTAGCCTGTCACCTACACTCGTTTCTTGTTGCCTCCTCCTTTCACACCTACCTCCGGCGCATTGCCCTGGTTCTCCCTATAAATATCTCTCCCTCCTTTAAGATCTACCTCAAACATCCTTACCCTCTGGACGGTGTTCCGAGCACAGTGAAGCTCTTGTTACTTTGTTTCAAAGCATGTAATTGATGTGATAAATGTAGCACTTATTTCAGTCTCATGAATTGGTTATTAGTGCCTCTCATTGTAACGTGAGTCCATTTCAGTCGTGTGTGTGTGTGTGTGTGTGTGTGTGTGTGTGTGTATGCTATCTTCATATTGCCAGCACCCAACACAATGTGTGACCCTTAACAAATGGTTCAATCAAGTAAATACTTTTTTAAAGTGACAAAAATTTAAAAGAAAATAGAAAACTATATATCACACACATGCCCTTACTAATCTATGTCAGATCACCTCAAAATAAAAACCAATGTCCTTTTCCAAACTACTGTCATATTTAAGAATGTTATTTTTTTCACTTACCCAATGACGCCTTTTCACATAACACTTTCCCAAGTATTTCCCAAAGAATATTTAAAAGCTATTATACTGAATTTCTTTAGAGTCGCATGATAAAAAATGTTTGGCGAAAGTTGGCATAAATAAGTTAATTGAGTTTCCTTCCTATAAGCCTCCCAAATGATGTTTTCAATACTTTTTTAAATTATATATTACCCACTTCGATATGAAATGTGATCAAAATTCAATTGCTAGAGCTCTAAAGAGAACAACAGTGACTTTCAATTTTATTTCAAGTTTTAAAATCTGGAGGTAGTGGGTTTTTTGTTTTTGTTTTCAGTTTGTTTGTTGTTTTTTGTTCTAACCAAAAAAATTAATTGTAGTCTGGAGCTATCCTTTTTATTTTTTTCAACCAAACTAAAAATTACTACATGAGAACATCAATACAACAAACTAGAAAGATTCACAAACCCAAATCACAAACATATAAAGTTAATCGCTGTGGTAAGGGACATAGCTAAGAACCATCTGGAACCATCACTTAAGCCTGAAAGAAATCCTGCCTTCTGAGGGCAAAGGAGCAAAGTCTGAACGCTTCCGCTCCAAGAAATTTGCTGCAGAATATTTCTAAACTTACGTGAGCAAGACACTTGTATTGGAGCTCCTGTGCAGTTCATTTGGTAAATTCTACTTTCTGAAAATGCTTTAAAAAAGGGGAGGGGCAGAGTTGGGTTGAATAAAGGTATTTTTTGTAAATGTGAGCACAAAGGCTACAATATTGTAGCAAGAGATGCTCAGGCAAGAAGGATAAAATGCACCCAAGAGCATGGGTCTCTCGAAGAAAAAGTCACAGCAAAATTAAAATAATAAAACAAAAGTCACACATCATTGTCTTTACAACAGTCATACATGGAATGGGGAGGGGTGAAGCCTTATCTTTAAGGGGTGAGTAAAGGTCAAAAATAAGATCACAGGGATCTTCCTGGGAGCGGTGGGGGGGGGGGGGGGCATACACCTGATAGGGAAAAGAGTTACAGCTGATAAGGTCAAGTCCAGCTCACAGGTATTCAGGAAGGTATGCCGGTTACAGGGGAACTGGGGTTCCCTTTTGTGGGCTCTTAGTCCCGTTGACAAAATAATTTAAAAAATGGATTCCGAAGGAAACTTGAAGACATTGTTATTAGAGTTTGAGATAAAAAGAACGAGGCAGGCAAGCCGAAAGTCCTGGCAGCTGTGAGGGGAAGGGGAGTGGAGGAGGAAAAGGAAATCAAGCCTTTTAAGTTTAAGTACTGAGGGCCACGTGCAGCTGGATGGAGACTGAACTGGAGGGGTCTTCAGAGAAACAGTCGAAAACCCGTGTCAGGGAAAGCATGCTCAGGCGTGGGCGGACATCCAAGGAGGAGATAGGGAGGGAGGAAGGGAAGCTATATGCTTTGAGTTAAAACTCTGAAAAGCAGCAGGCTTAACAGTGGAGATCTGCAAGCGTTTCCAAAGATAGATACTGTTTTCAGAGATAAATCTCTCAACACGCAATTAAACTTAATCAGGGAAAGAAAGAGAGGAGGCCCGAGTGCATTTCCCGGTCCCCTGCATGATCCTCAGCTTCAGATTCAATCTTTCTGAACCTTGTTTTACTTTCCTTACAAAAAAACGAAGTCAGCACGAGCAGGTTGCACAGTATACATGATACGAGGGAGCTAAACCGCTCAGGATAGTGCCAGGAATATGACGGGATGAAGATACACAGCAAAAATAAAGGTATTAGCAACATAATTACCCAGTGCCCGTAGGCTGGCCTAAAAGCAAGTAAATAAATAAATGCCAGCAGCCTGCCCAAATCCGTTTTGGAACCTTCTGCCCTTTCCTTGGTTACCGTCAGCCACTGAGTTTTGACCTTGCATTCTCTCTGAACGCTGCCGTTTAATCGTGTACCTCGTGGGCTCTCATTCCTAAACAGCCCTCTGACCTGAGTTGAATCCTTCCATCCCTGTCCACATTAAAGAGAAATATATAAACACAGTGGTAACTTAAACCCTTTCCTCTCCGTAGCACTGGGAGAAACTTGAAGAAAATTTCTGCGGCTCCTTGGTAATTCTTTCTCCTTTGGTGAATGAAGGGCGAGATATTTACGAACAAAATTTTCCTAGAGATCCTGTGGCTATCTGCTTGCCAATCAAGTTTTCACATGAAAGTAATTACATAGAGGATACAAAAAAATTGAGAAAGCTGTCATTTACATTTATCCAAAATATTACTCTTTAATTAGTCTTTAAAAAAAAAAAAAGCAGTTCATAGCTTTCTCCACTTCTTGCCCTTTGTAACCTTTCTCCCAGACTAGGCTCCAAGCACCCAACCCTCCCATGATTCTCCCGTCCCACCCAAAGGCAGGGGCTTAGGATTTAGCATTTTCTTCCTTTGTCTAGAAATGTCTCTGTCTCACTCCCCCTCTTCATGTGTCCCTTCTCCAGGAGGCTTACCTGGACCATCTTATGGTCCCCTCCCTCCACACCATACGGGTGGGCCACCTGCCTAACACGGGTGAAAGTAGAAAGTGAAACTCTCTCTCAAGTAGCACTGACCAGCTTCAGCCATCCCCACTTGCCTGTTGAGGGCTTTGTTGGTGCTCGACCTGTCCCCACTGTAAGACCCGTGTCTTCACCGTTCACTGAAGGGGCTCAGTGGCAGGACACTTCCTGGGTGCAACAGGAGCACCCATTTTTTTTAACAAAGAAAAGAAGACTGTCAATTGGCTCCTATGGAAGACTGAAGGTGAAGCAGGCCTTGGCGAACAGGAGTTGACAGAGGCGGGAATGAGGAACCGGCAAGGGGATGCTTCTCTTCCCTTCCCACTCATTACTGATCCAGGCTGTTTCTCTCAACCCAAAACTGGCAAAGAAAAGGAAAGCTGCCTTAAGAGAGGTGGGTAAAAAGATGAGAAAGAAAAGAAGAAAACCCATGAAGAGCACACGTCTGACAAGAGGGCAAATAACGTTTTAACCTCCCAGCCTGGCCTTCCACATTCTCTGCCCTCCTTTCTCCATTGCCGAAAATGAAACCACCTGAAACATACTTGTCAGGCCCAATAAAACCACATGATTTAAACAGACATTACTCACTGTCAGCAAGCAACCGGGACTTGCTGGGGCACCGTAACCTGTGTCTCAGTCTTATGCGTAGTAAAACCAGCTCATCGTCTCTGCTCCCAGCCCATTGGCGGAGACTTGCAGTATTTCCCCCAGCCCTTGCATAATTTTTTCTCACTAATATAATGTGTTATTAGCAGGTTAAAAGGCAGGAATTTCCATCCACGCATTCAGAATGAGAAGCCCAAGGCTTCAGTCTTCTTCCAAAAAGAACCCACTATCAACTAATTCACAGTACTCCTCAAGAGCCTCTTGAGTTAGCTTCTGAGGTAGCTGCTCAACTAATAAGACAATATGAGGTGGCTCTTGGTTGTACCAAAGCACGCTATCTCTCATTCTCTGTATCAACAGGCAAATCTCATGCTCTTGTCTCTAAGTAGAATTTGCTGGAGAGAACTGGCTTCCTCAGAATCATTTATCATTATCCAATCACAAAAGAGAAGGAAGGTATTTCTTGTATAACCCCAACAACATATAAGACATTTCCATCAAATTTTATTTTCCCCTTTCTTGTTGCCAGAAAAAAGAAAAGAAAAGAAAAGAAAAGAAAACCAGCTCTTGGGTTTGTTTTCCAAATGCACAATTTACAACATTTTGTCAAAATGCTTTATGACATTCATCCCTCAATTCATTCATTCATTCAAGTGTTCACTGAGTGCTATTAGATGCCAACTTAGTGATTGTGAAGGAGAATCAGAAGGAAGTGCTGTCATGATGTGTACACCCGATGTGCTGGACAGTTTTATGTCAACTTGACACAAGGGAACGTCATCTGAGAGAAGGGAGCCTCAATTACGAAAATGCCTCCATAACATCAGGCTACCAGCAAGCCTATAGAGCATCTTCTTAACTAGTGATTGATGGCACCATTGTGGGTGGGGCCATCCCTGGGCTGGTGGTCCTGGGTTCTATAAGAAAGCAGGCTGAGTAAGCCATGGGAAGCAAGCCAGTAAGCAGTACCCCTCCATGGTCTCTGCATGAGCTCCTGCCTCCAGGATCCTGCCCTGTTTGACTTCCTGTTCTAACTTCCTTCAGTGATGAACAGTGATGTGGAAACACAAGCCAGTTTAAACCCTTTCCTCATGGAGTTTGCTTTGGTCATGGTGTTTCATCTCAGCAATGAAAACCCCAAGTAGGACATGCAACCACATGGACCCCTCCCCACTCCCAGCCCCTGCTGTCCTTGAGAGTAACTGACACTGTGAGATAACAGTAGACTGTTCTGTAGTATCCTGTCTTAGTGACTTCCTGTAATAAAAATACAAAAGCAACTTAAGGGAGAGTGAGTTTAATCTGGCTCATAGTTCAAGGGTGCAGCCCATCACGGTGGGGAGGTAAAGGCAATGGGAGCTTGGGACAGCTGGTCACATGGTATTCACAATCAGAAAGCAGAATGGTGAGTATATACAGAACTCAGCTCCTTTTCTTCATGTGTTTTCAGTCCAGAATCCCAGCCAGGGAACAGCGCCATCCATGGGAGGCAGGTCTTCTCATCTCAATTAACACAATCAAGACAACTCCCCCAATTGGCATGCCCAGAGGCTTGTCTTCAGATGACCCTAGATTCTGTCAAATTCATAACAACACTGACCATCACAGCTAGATTCCAAGACCTAATGGCTCCCACCCATTTAGAAGGGCAAAGGTTAGTCCTTTCTTACCACTACAAAAAGAATATATGGTCAGCTTGGAAAGGCTGGGAGCATCAGGACCCAAAAGAATGGAAAAGAACTCATTCGAAACCAACATTACCAATGTCTGGTCACGTTGATAGCTTAATACATGCCCTCTCAGTGTGAACCCTCCTGTTGACATATTCTTACTCTAAAAGTAAACAGCATAAAGATATGAGACCAATAATGTTAATTGCACAGAATAAACTAACACAAAATCTAAACAACATAAAGATAGACTAAGTCTTGGAAAAGAGGATAACACAAAGCCATCAAATCGCTGAAGGTTGAGACATATATTTATGTTTATTACAGTCATAAACTAAATAGTCTGAACCAAAAGTATCAATAATTATCACAAATGTTGTTATTAGATTTGATAGGTGTGGGCTGGATAGGTGGATGGGTGTTCTAATTCAGTGGTAGTGTACTTGCTAGGTATTTGTGAGGCCCTGGATTCAATTCCCATATGCAAAATAAAAAATAAAAAAAATGTGTTAGCCATTCAAATTCTTTACAATAAAAGCGATATTTCCCAGGCCTGACAAGAGAAAAATAGATACATGATTAGAGAAAAGAATTTGAAAACTAAGACCCACACAAGTTAACTCTTTGGAGTAAAGATGACATGTTCCATATGTGATATTTAAATACACTATCCATATAGAAAAGATAGATGAACCTTCCACTTTGAAATAAAAAAAAATTCCATGTGTAAAAATAGATTGAAATGTTAAGATTGGGAAAAGAGAAAGCAGAAACTTTAGGGAAATTTTTAAGAAAACAGGATGGGAAGACTTCTCAAAGTAGGACAGGAAAACAGAATCTGCAGGTACAAAGACAGATTTCATTTCATAAATGAGTGTTTTAGCACTGGGGTTATCACTCAGTGCTACGGCACTTCCCTGGCATCCACGAAGCTCTGGGTCCATTTCCCAAGATGCAAATAATAAACAGTAATGTCAGCAGGTGAGGAAGTGAGAGGGTGAGGAGGTGTAGAGAATTCTGGTAAAGGATACAAAATGTCATCCTGGGAAAACAAGCTCAGGAGACTCATGTTACAAAATAATGACTGTAATTAATAGCACTACTTTGGGGCCAGGGAGATGGATCAGCAGTTAAAAGCACAGATTGCTATTCCAGAGAATCTGAATTCAGATCCCAGTATCCATGTTGGGCAGCTCAAAACCCCTGTAATTCCAGCTCCCTGGGATCTGATGCCCTCTTCTGGCCTCCGTGGAAAACTGTACTCACGTGTACATATCCAAACACAGACACAGACACACATAGACACTCTCTCTTTCTCTCTCTGTCCCTCTCTCTGTCTCCCTCTTTGTCTCTGTCTCTGTCTCTGTCTCTCTCTCTCTCACACACACACACACCTGCATAATTAAAATAAATCTTAAATAAAATACAGCAATTGATTATTATAAGAAGTTGCCTAGTTTGCTATCTTGTATCCTTACATATTAAGTAAAATAATTAATAATAACACTATACTATATTCACAGTAAATACTATGAAACACAATTTTGTGTTCTCATCAGGAAACTGAAAACTTTGTAAGATGATGCGTATATATTAATTAGCTGTTTTCATCTCAGAGTGTGGACATATTTTAAGACATTATGAAGGGAAGGAGGCAAATGACATAAACACAATACACAAGTACAAAATTTTTAAAATAAATTTGATAGATGAAATTCAAATACACTTTAAGACAGACATAATACTTCATGTGACAAATACAAGTTTTTCTGATAGTTTTTAAAATATATATAAGCAAATGGCATCCATAAATCAGTAAGAAAAAAGGCAACTATATTAGAGAGAAAGGGTCAAGGATGCACATAAGCAACTGGCAGTTACAGAATCCAGAAGAACAATAGTGTGTGTGTAAAGATAGCCAGCTCCATTAATAAAAAAAGGGGGGGGATGCATGTTAATGACACCCACTAGACTGTCAAAAAAATAGAAAGTAGGGAAATAAAAATTCTTGAGTTTGTTTTTTGTTTGTTTCTTAGGTGGGGAAAATGTTAGTGGAAATATAAAGAAAATGATACTCTCAAACCTTCCTAGTGGATTTACCATAATATTTTTAGAAAATAAAATGAAAAAGCCATTAAATTTTAAAAATACACACACATTTTGAACCAGCAGTCCTACATCTGGGAATTTACCATGAAATCAGAACCACCAATAGCCAAGAATAAGTGTTTGCAGATATTAGCTGTGGCAGCATTATTTTTAAAGAGAAGGGGAAACAGAGGACCAAGCCCGCTGACTTCGAAACATTTATCTTTATGCCCATAGATTAGTGAGGCTGTCAACCTTAGTCAAAGAAATGTCTTCTGCAGTGGGCAGCCGCTGACACAGAGACTCATCACTGGCTGAAGTGCCGAGAATATGTGAGAATATGTGCTCAGCCCTAATGAGAAAGGCTCAGGGAACTGATGTGTGTAAAAACTGAAGCCTGGGGAGGGTTGTTGTGACATGTCTTCTGAACATGACCTAGCCACCAAACTGTCGAGTGAGAGTACCCAGGGAACAGTGGGGGTAATCAAGATACATTGTATACATGGATGAAATTGCCAAAGAATTAATTTAAAATAGAAGACTAAGAAAATAGGACAAAAAGATTGCAGCATAACGGAAAACATGCACGGCACAGGAACACACAAAATGCAGAAAATGAAATTCTGTACACTAGAACACTGTAATCGGCTAATTTCATCCACAGATGACATCGCTGAATGAAGTAGAGATTTTATTTCTAAGTGGGATCATGGACAATTGTTGCTTGGAATTTTTTTTTTATGCCTTTAATCCCAGCACACAGGAGGCAGAGGCAGGTGGGTCCCTGTGAGTTTGAGGCCAGCCTGGGCTACAGAGCTAGTTCCAGGGCAGCCAGGGTTACACAAAAAGCAAACCCTGTCTCAAAAAGAGTTTTTAATTATTTGTGTATGTGTGAATTTATATGTGGGTCTGTACACGTGAGTGCAGTACCTGCAGAGGCCAGAAGAGGGTGTCAGATCCTCTGGAGCTAATTATTTATGTATGTGTGGGTTTATGTGTGTGTTTGTGCACCTGAGTGCAGTGCCTCTGGAGGCCAGAAGAGAGTGTCAGATCCTCTGGAGCTAAGGTTATAGGCAGCTGTGAGCAAATCCTGGTGGATGCTGGGAAGCAAAGCAGGTCCCCTGGAAAAGCAGTACGTGATCTTAACCTCTGAGCCATCTCTCCAGCCCCATTTGGATTTTTTTTTAATGAGTTTCTGCCACATAATAATTTTCTACAAGAAAATGGAAAAAGAGTCTAGCAATATCCCTGAAGAATATTTTTCAAAGCTTCCCTTTTGATGTTTTTGTTTTTAGGGATTATTTTTAAGAAATAAAACAGAGATGTAGACAGCCAAACTTGTCAAAATACGTAAGCAACTAAACAAATTCTAGTGTTATGTAAAGTTACAAAATATGACACAATTTCAATGTGTAAAATATGGCCCTGTGTCTGCATGTATGCATTTTACAGATACATACTATGTATCTATATGTTTTCTATAACATATGTAATAATTGAAATCATGTTGTATCTTGGATTTTCCTAAACTTATTAACATGTTGTCTAAACATGGGAGTGTTGTTCTGTTATTCAGTATGCACATGTAAATACATAAGTATATACATATTATGAAGAAAGAGCTAACATAAAATATACTAAAGTGTTAGTGATGATTTGTGGCTGATGAGAATATAGACAAGTTCTATTCTCTTTTCTAAAGTTGCTCCACGTAACGCGCATTGTACAATAGGAAAAGCACAATGATCATTTCTAAACAGATGTCTGAGAAAGGCAAGGATTTCCTTGGACAATGAGAACTGGTCAGAAGCACCACCTTCCTCGATGCTCCTTCAACCCGAGAGAATGGTGCTGGGCCTCTGGGTCATCTGTACTGTGTCTCGCAAGGCCCTGCACACAGGTGGAAACCTTTTGTTCCCCCGGCTGAAATGGCTCCTGCAGAGTAAAGCACAAAGCATTGCATTTGGAAGCTGAACCCCAGGGCAGCTCTCCAAAAGGCTGCTCACACAGCCTTACTGTGATCTAAAACCAGCCACGTCGCTTTTCCTCATCCTTTCTCAGATCGCCAGGGACACCAATTCCTACAGTGTGGGTGAGGGCCCCCGAACTGGAAGCTCCATCATCTGGCTCCTCCACAGACAGGACAGCACTGTGGGAAGGTAAACAAGTCTGTGGGAGGGACCCTCCGTATTCTCGGGCACAGGAGGACAAGCTGTAAACTCTGGCTCTTATCCCAGCCAATCTACCTGGAAGGCCATGACGCCAGCAAGGTAAACAGCAGCTCCAGAAGGCCTGTGGCTTACCTCCTCCTACTCTTCCCTCAGAAGGACCTTGCTTCTTGGTTGATTAAAAAAAAGAGAGAGAGAGGATTCTTGCCACATCTTCCCACTGTTCAGTGAAATTAAAGAAATATCATCAGGAACATGGGCCCATTTCTTTAAGCATTGTAGACAATCTCTCCTGTTGCCGGAGTCATTAGAATAAGTGTGTTCTGTATGCATGAATGGAGTACATCAGAACACTATTCTGTAGAAACTAACAGCTCTCAACCAAGAGCAAAATGTCGTTTACACTTTGATGGACAAGAGCACATTGTGGTATAAATAGGGATGAAGACAATGGCTGAGAGCCGGGCGGTGGTGGTGCATGCCTTTAATCACAGCACTCGGGAGGCAGAGCCAGGCGGATCTCTGTGAGTTCGAGGCCAGCCTGGTCTACAGAGCAAGATCCAGGAAAGGCACAAAGCTACACAGAGAAACCCTGTCTCGGAAACCAAAAAAAAAAAAAAAAGAAAAGAAAAGAGGAAGACAAAGGCTGAAAGCTGTAGAAGGAAGACAATAGACATCCATGTACACTCTTAAGAGAAGAGAGTCCTTCTCGGGCATCATGGCACCCAAAGTATCAGATGACTAAGATCTCCATTTGTATACATGGACCTCCAGAGTAGACAGAACATTCTGGTTTATCTTATTTATGACTACATGTCAGGTCAACAATATGAGCAGAAAACCAGTATACTTAACTGTGTAGTGCTGTTGCCTGAGCCAGAATAAATTACATAAACCAAAGTCAATCTTGTAGGCTCAATCAACCATCATCAAAGTGCTCTTTGGCTGCCTGCTGGTAACAAATTAACAAAAGAAGCTTCTTACTCTTGCCATCATGGCACATAAAGGCAGGAATAGCAGGAACAATGCCAGAATACATTCTCTGGGCTGCAATTCACTCAGAGACAAGATTAGAGCCTGGGAAAAATCACAGCCAATAGGTACCAGTAAGAATAGACATAAACTCACTAAGTAATTTGTCCCAAACAGAGAATGAAGAGACATAATGATGGCTGATTTATTAGTGGAAAGGAGTACGCATTGTTATACTGCAGTCGGTTCTTGACTACTCGTGTGTGATTTTGCAATTTTGTGGGTTATCCTTCCCTCTGCAGCCTTTGTACTTCTGAGTCATCTCCATCTTTAATTCCTGTGTTTCCAGAACTCCCCAAATAATGTGTTCCAGTAATCCATGTCAGAGTTCACTAGAAAAGCAAAACCGAGGTATGGCTAGGGTTTACTGGTCAAAGAGTCCCTTTGCTTCTGAGGTTTAAGACTAAATCCTGTGAAACATTTTTACCAATATGAGAGAAGCCAACATGGAATTGAGTTTAATGAATGAAGATACTGGGTAAGGGTCTTTTTGCTAAGTAAAATTGATAGATAATAGATATATAGATATATGATTGATGATAGATGATTGATAGATAGATAGATAGATAGATAGATAGATAGATAGATAGATAGATGATAGATAGACAGATAATAGATATGGATGATAGATGACAAGTAGATAAAAGATAGATAAATGATATAGACAGATAATAGAGATATAGAGAGATAATAGAGAGATATATAATAGAGAGATGGATAGATGATGGATGGATGGACAGATGATAGATAGATGGATAGACAGATAGATAGATAGATAGATAGATAGATAGATAGATAGATAGATAGATAGATAGATAGACAGACATAGAGACATAGATAAGAGACAGAAAGAAAGTGTATGTCAACTCTATTAGGTATCTTCTGGAGACAGGAAACTACTCATGTTGATGAACAAGGACAAAGCCTTGTGAAGAAAGGCTCAGACTCAGAGCCCAAGTGGACAAGCTCTAAACAAGGAGAAAGGAAATCACAAAACTCTGCCCCACACCAGAGAGACAAGAATGCTAATTCACAGTAAAATCTGAGCTCCTCCTTTTGGACTGATGATAAGAAAAACAAGATCCTTCTTTTTCACAGTGTTCATATTTCTTCCAACTAAGATTTTTGCTTGCACTCATAACCCAAACCCCAATTTACAGGGGCCAAGATCCTGAGGGATCTTCCCAAGTTCGCCTTGTCATGTATTTCACAACCAGGCATCTGCAGGAAATTACATGGTCTCTCTGAAGCTTGGTTTCCTATGCTAGCAAGGGGATACCCTGGCATTATCTTAAAGCCATGCTGATGGCCAAACTAGTTGCTCTCTGTAAAGCACAGTGCACTAGAAAATACCGTGATGGTTGAATACCGTGATGAATGGTTTGGATATGAAGTACCCCTCCAGAGTCCATGGGTGAAAAACTTTGTCCCCAGCTATGGCACTAGTTAAAGGTGGCCCAGCCTTCCTGAATGGATTAATCCATTGCTAGAAGCACAATTTGATGGCATTGTTGGGAGGTGGTGGAATTAGGAGGTAGAGTCCATTTGGAGGAAGTCGGTTGGATACATGCCTTGGAAAGATGAACTCTGTCCCCAGGACCTTCCTGTACCTCTTCCTCTGCTTCCTTCATGCCACAAGATGAGCATTTATACTGTATTCCACTCTCTATGCCCTTTTCTCTGCCTCACCACTGGCCTCCAGTGACAGGGCTGAAGGACTAAACTGTTTGAAGCCATGAGCCAAAACGAAGCTTCCCTTCTTGAAAACATTTCCCTCAGATATTCGTCACCGTAATGAAAGGCTGACAATGGTGTTAACTACCTGACAGCTCAGTTTATCCAGCAATGTGAAAAGCAGGCTGTAAAAGAAGTAAGACTTAAAAGAACTGTC
Organism: Peromyscus nudipes; assembly: GCA_902168325.1. Taxonomy (NCBI): domain Eukaryota; kingdom Metazoa; phylum Chordata; class Mammalia; order Rodentia; family Cricetidae; genus Peromyscus; species Peromyscus nudipes. The sequence continues at coordinate 22,519 of CABHPH010159704.1, forward strand.
TTCTATCTGTAGAAAATTGCCTTCAAAAAAGGGGAGGAGGCAGTCCCGCAGGTTGACTCTACACTAATCTATTGACATACACTTCGTGTGTTATTTTTAAGCCCTTTAGAGTTTCTAGTTAAGAAGAGCATTTAATATTAACAGAGTTTTTAAAAAAAAAAAACTTGAGAATTGGAGAAAGAAGCTCTGAGTTAATCATTAGCCCCAGCAAACATAGGGAAGCATGATTCTGGTGACAGAGCCAGAGTGTCACAGTTACTCGAGCAGATGAGTTCAATGGCATCATGAGTCTCGATGGGTTTTTTTTTTTTTCCTAGACTTCTATCAAAATCCTAGCAACAGCACCATGTTCTGGAATTAACCAATGTTGAATCAAGGACCTCAGGAGTAGAAGAAAAACACAAGACAACCCAGAGACTGTCACGTGCATAGAAACACACACAAGTACGGGGCCGGGAAGATGGTTCCACGGGTAAAGTACTTGTCACACAAGTGTGAGGACATGAATCCCAATCTCCAACCCTCATAAAGGCTGTGTGCAGAGGTATGTGTCTGTAATGCCAGCACCAAGAGGCAGTGGTGACCTGATCCGTGGAACTCATTGGCCAGCCATCCTAGCCAAATCAATGGTTTCTATATTCAGTGAGAGACACCATCTCAGAAACTAAGGTGGAAAAAAAGGGAAGCTACCCACATGCATAGGCATATATGAGCATGGGTACTAGCACACATATATCCATACAGACATGTGCATATACCACAGAGAGACAGAGACAGAACACTGAAAGCAGCGTGTCACCATATCTCCCAGGTTGGTAACGCATAGCCTACTTTGCACATCCCCATCAAGATAAAGGACATATTTATTTGTCAAGCCCCACCTCCCCCACCCCACCCCCCACTTTCTCTTTTCCTCATCATCTTTCTCCTTGCTATCCAAAAGAAGAATCAGACTAGCTGCCTGTACTGAGCTGGCAAATAGCTACGGGCGCTGTCTTCCTGGAAATAAGAACCAGCCGTCTTCCCCACGGCTCTACTAAGACTCTCATGAGGGCAGATTCACGGCTGCTCAGACTTCTAATGGAGGAATTAGACCCACAACTGCTTAAATTATTAAGCCAGAGGAACTGGGGGTGGGGGTGCTCCTAAACAGCCTGGAGTCAGCCACGTCTTTGCAGACAGGGGCTCAGAGGGTTCCCTGTGCCTAAGGACAGCTGATCATCTATACCTTCCGAAGACTTGCCTGACCAGTCCCACAACACTTCTGAGGACAGTGACTAAGCCCAGACTTGGCAAAATTGTTTAATATCTTGATTAGTCACTAAGTAAAGGCTTTGCTAGAACCCTTCATTTCCTACACAGCTGGGCAGACATGGGCCCAACAGAAGCTTTCCTGAAGTGCCTCCCCCCGAACTGCCCAATTCCCCAAGTAGGAAGTCAGTATGCCGAGCAAAGCCTGCCAGTCCGACCTTCGGTGAGATCAGCTCGAGTTCACTGGCAGCACAGATTGGCAGGCAGACCTGGTCCACGCCCCATCCCTCCCTCACAGTTCAGGCAGGTTATGTAAAAATAAACTTACATACTATTCCGTTGAATCAGATTTCCTGTGTGTTTGAGCACTTTGAAGGTTCACATGATATTTGCAAACCGGAGGGGCTTTTAATATTTTCTATCACATGCCTGCTCCTGGATTCGAATACCGCAAATCAACACAGCCAGCAGTGGTGACAATGTGGACTTTTGTTGTAATATGGGCATGGGGGTTTATGGACTGGTTCAAAAGTGCTCTGTGAGGAAGTGAGAGACGGATTTGAAAGTCAGTAAGACATTTTCAGCCTCAATTTTTAAGTAGAGAATGTTGTGACTGGTGTCCACAATACATATGAAATGGCTGCTTGTCTACTTACATGGCATACATTCTTTTACAAAGCTTCCAGTTGCCACTTTGAATAATTAAGTTCAGTGGCGAAGGTTCTTAATTATTGAGAGGGTACTATTAGGTATCAACCTGAAATACAAGTCTGTTCTCCATTTTAGGGTTAAAAAATTCGCATGACGCCTCTTTTGTTTTGTTTTGTTTTTGTTTTTTTTTCGAGACAGGGTTTCTCTGTGCAGTTTCAGTGCCTGTCCTGGATCTCGCTCTGTAGATCAGGCTGGCCTCGAACTCACGGAGATCCACCTGGCTCTGCCTCCTGAGTGCTGGGATTAAAGGCGTGCGCCACCACCGCCCAGCTGCATGATACCTCTTATCAGTGCCATTTAGTTAGCAATAGAAGAGGGAGGTAACAGTCAAAGAGAAATGTTTTCACTTGCTGGCAGCTATAGAAAAAGACTACAATTTAAAGGCTTTAAAGACATTGGTGGGGGGATCTGTATTTAGGGCAGGCAGTCTGTATTGTAGGTAAGGGGGTGACTCTCCCCATAACACAGAAAGCCAGGGCTGGAGAGGGAAACAGTTCAGCGGTAGAGCAACCTCCATGAGGGTGCCGGACCCTGGGTTCCAGGGCCACTGAGAAAGGAAAAGTGGAGGGAAAGGAAGAGTAGGGAAGTGGGGGGAGAGAACAGGAAAGGAGGAGAGAGAAGAGAGGCAAGAGGGATGGGGAAGGGAATAGAGTAAAGGAGGGGTGGGAAGAGGGGAGGATGGAAGGGAAAGGAAGGGGCATGGAGAGGATGGGGAGTGAAGAAAAGGAGAAGGAGGAGGGGGGTAGGGGAGAAGGGAGGGGAAAGAAGAAAGGGGAGTGGGGGAGAGAGGACAGAGGAGAAGAAAAGGGAAGGAGGTTCAACCACACAGTGTCACTGGGGTGAGAGGTTCTTAATTTCAACTCAGGAAACACTTGTGGGATGCTCATCAGGAAGCAAGCATCGCAAACTCATTCCCCAAACTCACGTATGCACGAGGCTTTAGGTATCCAGGGAGAAGCCAAGAAACAAGAAGGAGAAACTAGCGTCCACACCTATCTCGTGGAAGTTCTGTTGAGATCACCAGCTGCGTCCTTTCTGGGAGAGCCAGGCTGAGATTGAGTGCTAAGGTACAAATTACATTAAGAAGTGCTTGTGCTGATCTCTCTCCAGGGGTCTTCTTCCTTTTGTCTTTTAACAGAGAGGCAGAAGCGATGGGGGTGATTTCAAATGATTCCCTTGGAGTATGCTGGTTTGCGCCCCCTCCCCTGTTTAAATGAAATGTGTTCTGCATATCAACTCACATAGAGAGCTCCTTGACTACATTCACTTACACAATAAAGGGCTAAATCGATCACCCAGTCAGCAAAGGATCTGACTTCTAAGTGTGTATACCACACAGAGAAAAGACGGGATACCTTAACACCACTCAGTATACAGCTTAGCTCACCACCCTCACAACTTTCTTATCTTGGATGTAAAATTGTTCTTGTACTGTTACTTTATTACAAGAGATTTCAGTAGACTCTTTAGGAGTACTTCGGAAATATTTCATGGCCATTTTTAAATAAAATCCTTATTGGATTAGTAATTCACTTAGCATACCATTTGCCCATTTACCCAATGCCATGGGTGTTAGTGCATCCTGGCCATGGGGTTGTGAAGCCACTTCCGATTTGAAAAACATTTTAATCTTTTTATTTTTTGACAGTTTCATACATGCATACAGTGTATTAGGACCAGATCCATGGGTCATTTCATATATCATCCTGAGCTTCTGAAAGAAAAATGATGCCAGCTCCTTGTTTGTAAAGTGTTGGGCCATGGTTAAAATGTACAAGACGCAACAGAGTGGGAAAACTTGCTTCCTAGTGTTTTCTACCTAAGAGTTTGGGATATCTTTATTCCCTGATGACAAGAAACAGTGGACCTTATTCATAACTTTTTCTCAAATTAAAAGAAAGTAAGTGGAAAGCCTAGTAGTGAATGAGTCTTTAGAATCAGCAGGTCTACACTGGCAGATTGACAAAGAACAATGTGTGGTGGCTGTTTTCCGGTTGGAAAACACCGGCTCAAATTAAGTAGTTTGTGGTTTCTGGATCAAATAGAAGCAGAAAACATCACACTGATTCTACTTTGTGTGTGTGTGTGTGTGTGTGTGTGTGTGTGTAACTAGAGTAATTCAAACCTCATTCTGTAGGCTTGTATACTTCTTTCTTGTGTTCTACTGAAAGTAAAACGATGCAGACATGTAAACATGATGAACTCCAAGTGCTAGAAAGCATCGGTGTTTTCAATGGGAAACATATGTACTGGGAAGGGGACAAAAGATAATCCTCAACTACTTTCTGAAAGAAACCTTTCCCCCATGCCAAATCAGATGGCCTGGGCTACCTCCACCACATCCGCCCAGGCTTCTAAGAGAGTGAAATGCACTCCCTGAAGATACTCACAATTAGACACAGTCGCCAACAATATTAATATGGAGAAAATTTGCACGTGTGCAACCACCTTAGTAATGAACGTTTTAATTTTTCCCTAATGTTTCAGACTGGTTCTAAACAACTATATGAAGCAAGGCATTGGCTGCTGTTCAGCAAAGCTGGACTGTGGACATTGACCAAGTTGCCTGGCATTCTACCCTCAGTCTTTTTCCTATTTCAGGCTGTGTTTTCCCTCCACGGTGACTTTCTGGTTACGCATTATCTGGTTTGGCCGTCTCTACTGCCTACTTCAGATAACTACTCAACTCTCCACTTGGCTTGTTGCTGGGTAGGCTTGACCTAAGAGAATGAGTGGCGAAAGAGCCAGAATTCTCCTTTGATGTCTTAGAACTCGGGATACCATTATATAATCTACCATAAATCCTGGCAGTCAGGACCGACACCAGTTTCCAAAGTTACCAGAGTACGACACTCCTCCTTGATTCATGGTGGATTCTGACATCCCTTAATTAAGATGAACTCAGGACTTCAGCTTGCCAGCGATAAGAAACGTTTCTGACTTGCCTTCTTCGTAGTTTTAAGGGTTCCCTTGATTAATTTTCTTCTCCTGTAATCTAAGCTTCACATGCCAAATGTTCTCACTGGCTCTTTGCCTCTGAGGTTGGAGCTCACAGATGTTTCCTTGTGGCCACAGAAAATACCTCTCCTCTGAGAATAGGTTTGATAAATAAATAAAAAAAAAACTGGTAATAAATTTTGAACTAAAGAACTGGATGAAAAAGTCAAGTACAGCCCATTAGTCACACTTTTATATATCTACAAACCTGCCCCGTGTGCTTAAGTCTCAATTGTAAATGGTGGTGGACGCTAGGATTCCCTACCAACAAATTAAGGCCTTGGAGAACCCCCAGCCTTCTTCTGTATAACAACATAAATCCCTCTCCTTGCTCAACATCTGACCAAGGCTTCCCACAAGGAGAAAATTGGCATATTTAAATGTCCCTTCTACTCCAAGTGCTCAGGGAGGAGTGAGATGGACAGAGTCCAGATGGTGAGACAGAAGAGTGAGGGCCTGTCTCATCTGAGCAGGAATAATTTGTGAACTGTTCTCAGTGATTAATACCCACCACTTGAATCCCGCTTATGCAACATGAGCACTACAGTAAGCTGACTTTTGGTTTCTGGCTTTTTCCTTTCCTAGAAAACATTTTTTCTATGAATCTGTCTTTGTTATTGTTGCAAACTAGATTTAAAGCAGCTCTTGCCTTGATTTGTGAACTTTCAATGGACTGGAGGGAAGGCCACCGAGGCAACATGAGCAATGTCCCTCCTGGAGAACGACACTGTGTCACCCTCCCCCTGTACTTCTCTGCTCAAAACAGGAGAGCCAGGCATCGGCTACCGTGGGACACTCTTAGCATGTCTCAGCAGCCCTCAAGATTCATTTTCACTGGAATTGGATCCTGAATATAGTTAGTGTTTTCTCCCAACCCCTGTCCCTAACAGACCCTTGCCTGGTTTTCTTACATAACTATCACCCTAACCTTTTACAACACCCTCCTCCTTTAAAGGACAAGAAAAGAAGAGAAAGAGGAAAAGGGCAATCTCCTTCCACTCCTCTTCTCTGGCCCTCTAATCATTGGGCTCAGCTCCAAACTCCCATAGTCTGAAGTATGTCGGTAGTGGCAAGAGGTATAACAGGCTCCCTTCCCAAAGAGAGCCTCCAATGACATCTGCCATATTTCACTCCCAGGCAGGCCCCTATGGTTTTACCCGTGCTTATGCTAATGTCTTGACTCACTATTCCAAATGGAAGTTGCTGAAGACGGGGGCTAACAGAAGCAGAATTCGATACCAGCAGGGGAATTATACCCCCTTGTGCCATGCCTTCACCCATTTGCTAGGGAATTAGGCCTCCATAGTCAAAAAGTTGCTCAGGTACTCAATGTAGAATACCTGTGTGAATACATGTTTGACAACTATGAATAAATTATAATTGTAGCAGCCTCCATCTCATAAAAATGGGAGCTATTATCGTATGACTCTATACCCTATCCAAATAAGATTATTTTACCACAAAAATATCCCAGGGAAAAAGCATTTTGCATATATGAAGTGTGCTGTTTAGTCGCTAGTGATCCCTGAATGTAACCTCTAGCAGCTGTTTGGATAGACCCATCTTGCCATTATGAAGATAACAGAGTACCTAGTATGCATGTGTCTGTCTGTCTGTCTATTACTGGAAACTGAACACAGGACCTTGCACGTTCTAAGCAAGCCCTCTACTATTGAACTACATCTCTCACCCTTTACTAACTCATTATTTTGAGAATGGTATTACCAAATTTCAAAGCTAGTGTTGAACTCACTATACGCCCCATTTAGGTCTTCCACTAGTGATCCTCCTGCCTCAGCCTTCTGAGCAGCTGGGATTGAAGGCATGCACCACCAGGCTCACTTTACAATAATATCTTTTAACACCCATCCCACTCCTTGACTAACCATTTTTGAAACAAATTCTTTTTCACCTCCATCAACAATTATAATTCGAAAAATGAGTCCTTGGGGCTGGAGAGATGGCTCAGAGGTTAAGAGCACTGACTGTTCTTCCAAAGGTTCTGAGTTCAATTCCCAGCAACCACGTGGTAGCTCACAACCATCTATAATGAGGTCTGGCGCCCTCTTCTGTCATGTAGGTAGAACACTGTATACATAATAAACAAATATTTTTTAAAAAGAAAAATGAGTCCTTAAAAGATCTGTTAAATTGCCCAATTTAAGTTGTCCACTTTAAATTAATAGTTCACCTCTCTTGAACTATTCTAATCATCTCCAAATTGATGTGCTCACTCTTCACCAAAAAACTTCAATCTACACAGTAATTCCAAAGGTAAGGCATCATTTCAAGCTCACTCAAAAATCTTTAATGCCTACATTATGAAACCCAAGGTCCTTAAAATGAACTCCATTGAACTCCACAGTCCTAATTTCTTGCTAACACCTCCTTGCATACTTTTTACCTATCTTCCTGTCAGACCAACTCCCGATTCCCCAAAGTGATTGTCCCGTACCTTGGATTAGAGTCTTCCATCTCTTAACATCTTCCCAGGGCAACATTACCCTTCCTGTCCCCAACTCCACTATGCCAATCAAAATTAACTTCTGTGTGCGCTTCCACACTGTGGTGCTTGTCCCTATCCAAGACATATCACTTTCTACTCAATTAAGTAAGTACACGTCATAGTTATTCTGTAGCAATCATACATCATAGTATGTGCCTAACATACGATTTTTTAAAAATTATCTAGAGAACAAAGAATGTGTTGTGTTCAATCAAGCACAGCAACTGTGTATCTGACATGCATGGGTACCAGGTTTGTTCCAGGGTTGCACACAATGCAACCCTGAGCAAAAGCCCAATGTTGGCACCTGAGGCCCTCTCAAGCGGATCTGAAGCAGACTCGTTTGAGTCAAGCTTAAGGAACCACAGGAGGGGCTCTGTAATTATTCCTGAGCAAAATTAAGAATTTAATAACTAAGTCAAGTTGAACTACATCTTTTCCAATAAGACATCCCATGCAAATGGGACTCCCCAAATCTCTTATTGGGAAAGAATTTACAGATGCTGCATAGCTTTACACAAAAAGATGCAAAAATGGATTCTTGTATACGTGAAATGACCAGCTTTACTAGGTTCTCTTTCTTTGTAATGTTTTGATAAAGCAAATTCTAATGAATGATTGGTTGTAGCAAATAAAAATCAGAGTTCAAAAGATGAATGTCATCCTACAGAGAGAATTAAAATCCCTTGTCAATGTCTTAAGAGTGTTTATCACAGTTATCAAAGGAAATAGCCCAATGGAACTACTTCAGTGAGCACAGAAGGAGGAAGGGTCTCAAACACATAGGTCCCATGTGCAAAAGGACCAGAGCAGTTCTTCTGAAGCAAATGGAGAAGGAAGTCCGTTTCGGGCATTCAGCTGATTGCCACCTGACAAGCAAATGGTTTGACAAGAACCAGGGAATAAGAAATCTTTAAAATAAAAAGGGGGGATGGCATGTCAACACTCCAAAGAAGGACAGCAACCAGGGTCACCAACCTCTTAGCAAGACTAACCTGTAAACAGCCTGAGGTCCCAACATTCTCATCCCCCATCCATCCGCCTCATCTCCTTGTGATGAGCAGTAACCAAAAGGTTCTGTGATTGACTTCAGGGCAACAAAGGAAGGCAGATGAAAACTGTGCCCTAGCAATGTCTGTCCTCAGTGGGGAGAACCCCCGCAACACACACACACATCAAAGAACTAAGAATTGCTGAGTTTAAGTGAGAGGCTAAAGCCAGATTACACTCCTGAAGGCTGTAGCTGAGAAAATGGAGTGACAGGTGGATAACCAACAAGACTCTTGGTGATTTTTGTACTAGAAGAGGTAGGGCTTCACCCAGTACCCATCATCTTACACCAGAGAACATCTCCTAAGTCATGCTGGCACCCCAGGAAGGGGATGACTGGCTTTCTTCCTGTATCTCATTGCCACTCCCATCTTATATGCGAGCTTTAGTACCTGCCTGGGGATTCTCCCCACTCACACTTCCATCTCCATATATGATCAGTTCTTCAGAAGCACCGGTGAGACCACCTCTCATAGCACCTCCCAGCAACCACACTGGACCACATAACCTTGCTGTCTTTACTTGCAAGACTATACAATACAACTAAGTAGTTATTTGTGCATCACACAAGAGTTTGCATTCACGAAGGTGAATGGGCATACAAGTTATTGTCTTGAATTTGTATCAGGAACCACTAAGCATCTGTAAGTCAGGTGTCATCATTGCAGAGAGACTGAGGCTTGGGGGGGGGGGAGACGCATACTATCTCCTGGGATAGGAGCTCAGTCTGTTTCTCCAGGACAAGGTTCATAACAACAAAATGCTTCAGAAACAAATATTCTCTGTCAAGTAATGACTATAACATGGACTTGGAAACTGGATGAACTTTTGTCTCCTAAGATTGGGCTGTCACCTTTGAAACTGTGTGGGACCTATCATATGTTTGTACAAAGCCGTAATTTCCTCCTTTGTACAATGGAAATCATATTATTTAGCTGGTGAGCTGGGTCGGTGTGAGAGTTAAATGTGACAATATCCACTAAAAAAGAAAAGTATTGCGTATACCAGCACTTAGGGATCAAAGATGTTAAGCAAAACAAGAGCTCCCTAAATATAAAGTATTAATGTAACACCATTACTATTACAACCTTGTGAACATTAAGCATATGCAAGACCACTACTGGAAAGCCTATCTCAGGTCTTTGGTCTGAATTAGAAACTTAGCATGCAAACTGTGTGTGGATGGACGAGGAGCATTTGCCCACCTATGCATGGATGAGGAGCATTTGCCCACCTGTGGATGGACAAGGAGCATTTGCCTACCTATGCATGGATAAGGAGCATTTGCCCACCTGTGGATGGACAAGGAGCATTTGCCCACCTGCACATGGATGAGGAGCATTTGCCCATCTGTGCATGGACGAGGAACATTTGCCCATCAACAGGTCAAAGTGCTTCTCTCTGGGAGTAATGATGCCAGGAATTAATCCAGGATCTCATGCACGCTAAACACTTGCTACTATGCTATGCAGCTCACCCTTCCATGTGATCTTTTGATGTGAAGACAAACTCAATGTACACTACATGGCTTTGAAATGCTCATCTCAGCAAGACCTCGCTTATCACCAAGGGGTGTGACCCTGCTTAGAGATATAAAGAGGAGGTGATGGGGAGATGAAGAGCTGGGTGTTGGGGGCATCCAGTCTTCTCTTTCCACACGGATCACAAATGAGGGGTGTTTTCAGTAGGTACAATGCTCAGCTGACAGGAATGACTCCCTTTTATGTTGTCAGAACAAACTCGGAGTTACAATTGGATGGACATCAATCTCTCACATCTAGGATGCTGCCCTTAGGTTCTATCCATTTATTTGGATGACACTTACTGAGTGCCAGACTTAGAATTAAAAGACTTCTCTGTATTGAGTTTCTTTCTTTCTTTCCTTTGGGTGGGGATAGTCGAGTGGCATAGAGACTTACTGAGTAGCCTAGGCTGATCTTGAACTCATAACCTTCCTGTCTTTATTCCCTGAGTTCTGGTATTATTAAAAGCATTATATCGAGTTCCTAAAATGTGAAGGCTGAGAGTAGTTAAATGTATGCTCCAAGCTCATTAAGGCCATGGAATGATACCTGGTAGCAACTCTCTTACTCCTCCTCCTTGGCAGTAGAGATTAGAGGCCAAGGGTGAGAAACTTGGCCCTGAATAGCCCAGCTAGAAAGTAGTAGGAGTTAGCTGGGCAGTGGTGGTGCACGCCTTTAATCCCAGCACTCGGGAGGCAGAGCCAGGCAGATCTCTGTGAGTTCAAGGCCAGCCTTGTCTACAGAGCAAGATCCAGGACAGGCACCAAAGCTACACAGAGAAACCCTGTCTCGAAAAACCACACACACAAAAAAAAAAGAGTAGTAGGAATTAAGGCGTGGACTTGGTCACTTCCCATGGGTTTATGAATCCTCACCAAAAAGTTAGCTGAGGTGAAAAACCTAGGCAGTGGAATATACTTTAGAGCAGAATGTATCTAGGGATGGGTGAAGAGCTCAAGGCCCTCGGATCTCTAAAAGTCACAGACTTTCAGAGGAAAAAATATGAGAATCCTAGAAAGAGTAGCGCAATTCATTGGTGCATGCGGTTCTGCTGCTGTGGTCTCAAGAGACGAGCTAGGAAAAGACGACTAGAATGTCACTTAAGAGACAAAGCCGCCATCATCATCACCACCTGTAGCAAAGCCAACCTGTAAAGTGCTTCCCTTTAAAAAGAGCATGAGGGAGGGGGAGACAACTGAGAAAAGTACTCCCTGTGCAAGCCTGGCGACCCAGGTTCAATTGCCAGAACCCACGTAAAGATGGAATGAGAGAAGTGACCCCAACAAAGATGTCCTCTGACCTCCACATGTTCACTATGGAACACACATGTCCCCCTGCCACATCATACCACACCACACACACACACACACACACATACTAAATAAAACATTTCGTTAAGTCCCTGTGCATGGAGTCTCACAGGTGGTATCTCTTTCTCAGTAAACAGCCAATCAGCCCAGGCACAGGTAGATGGACAGGACCACCACACCTCCAATGTGTTTTACCAAAGGCATGATGGTCTTCTCCAAGCTGGTCACTCTCTTGTCTGTTTTTCTTTACAGCTTCCCTGTACCCATGGGACAAACAGAAGCCCAACAATGGCCTCAGTTCAAGCCATCATTCCGGCCAACTGGACCAGAACTACAGAGACGGACTCAGACAGGGTAGAGATGACTACCCATGTAAGAAGGCTCAGGAGGTACCTGGTGGAATGTCTACAGGGATTAGGGGGTTACATTTGGAGGAAGAGAGACAGCAGATGGTTCTGAGTCCTAAACTGAATGAATGAAAGCCCGAGATCATTGCAATAAAAGTTGTCTGACTTTGTTGCTGCAGCAAATTTATTCTCTGGGGCTTTGTTCTCTTCTTCTGCTGTCGTGAGCAGCAACGTTGAACCATTACCTCCAAGGGTCAAAGCCCACATTCCACACACAGCCCTGATATTCACATTCAATAGTTTGCCTTTTATCCTGTTTGTCTCCCATGCCTATGTCAGTTTTCTTTCTAACTTCTGTGACAAAAAAATATACCAATCACTACAAGGTTGGATCCAACTGCTACAGTATTCTATCTATGCAGGGCGAGGAACAGGCCTTCTCGGGACATTAACATTAACATTTGTCTCTTCTATTGGGGGGGGGTGGACAGAAAAGAATTTTAATGAATAGGAAGAAGTGCTGAGCCTAAGATCACAGAGGTCCCTGCCCTACTGACATTTTAAAAAAATAAGTTCAAATGCTTTCACTTGGTGCTCCAACATCCACCCTCTCATTATATATTATCGTTTCAAGTTCAAAACTAAATACATTTCCCAGCAGCCTTGTGGGTGGAGGTGCTCTATAAATCTATTAAATTTGGCCCAAGAAGCTAATTTTAAAACATTTGGCACCCATGAGTGGTACTTCATGCCACGATCGAACATCTTAATGATGCCCAACCCTTATTTAGGTAAACTTTTTTAAAAATGAATTTTAACCATCTAGGCTTTTCCAGGCAAGTCAGAGAGAACAAACAATTGGCAACTTCTTGATCAAGTTGAGACTTTCCACTACAGGAAACGGGTAGCTTTTCTGTGTCCAAAATGAAAGTATCTTTTCCTGCCCTTTGTTACTACCACGTCACCAACGAGTGGCACATGCCGGCACCATCCTCAACACGCATACCACGCTGCCTCAAAAACAAAAATACAAGAAAAAAAAAAAACAGTCACCCATGGCTACTTTCAGATCAGAGAGAACCAAAGCCACAGGGCTCAGAACTCGCCTCCAACCATGGGGCAACTTCAAGACAAGATGAATTACTAGATTGCATAGCTTTTCAGAAAACTCGACTACCCTCGGGGAAAACAAACCGATGACTTATCCAGTTGCTTAGATCAAGCTCCCGCAAGTTACGGCACCAAAGATTAAGAAACAAGGTCATGTTGGGGCAAGTGCCAAGTGAATCTAAGCAGGAACTTTTTTAACTCGAGTCCCCATTTCAGCCATACAGAACCCCCATAGCTAGACCTGGGACCAATAAATAGACATGATCTGGGGCAGGCAGGGAGCCTGTTGGTGCTATAGTAAGAAAAGATAACCGTGTCGCCCTCTGACTCAGCTGAATGTGGCTCCCAGAGTGAATTTCCATGGGACCAAGGTCAGGTTTAACATTTGAACATCATGATAGCATTTGCCAGAAATTTTTTAAAAATATCCCTGCAGCCATGAAAGAAAGAAAAAGGACAAATTTTCACAGGAGAGGTGAGCTCTGAGACTCCAGCCTGCTTGCACATAGTAGCACGTTATAGCCAAAAGAAAGAATGGGGGGGGGGACTATAAAGAAATGGAGAAGAGATAGAAATACCTGCTTGAGAAGAATGTCACCCAGAGACTGCCTTCTTGTGCTAGAGAATGGCAGAGGAGGGGGCATTGGCCTCTCCTGGCGTCACAGGGCTGCTGAGCATGGAGCCTTGTGTTTTCAGTTTTGGTAGAATCCGTTCCGAGGCTGTTATGACCATGAAATTAGGAAACGCAGAGCCTCAGAAGCAAGGAGTTAGCACCACCACTTGACTGGGATTGGAAACTCTGCTCCTCCGGATAATAGGGGAGGGGGTGGCCTTCCTCTCTCCAGCCAGGCCCGAGTCCAACTTTCTCAGCGTTGTTTGCCTACAGATAGATGTTTGCAGAGGGACAAGCCTCCGGTGAAGCTGGCTGAGACTTTTTTTTTTTTTTTTAAGGTGATCCAGCCCATTTTCTCTTGACTTGCAATAAAGCTCAAAGTCTAGACGGGCATGTTGACTTGGAAAAAAAAATAAAATAAGAAAGCGTTCTCTGGGCGCATAAATTTTCCTCACCCAAAACTAGCTAAGAAGTTGGCCTGAGGGCGTTTGCTTCGGTGAGCACTTCCCAAAGTTTCCCTTTCACTCATTGACTCACCACGCTGCTCAGCAAGTCTTGTCACTGCTTAATTAGGTTCCTGATTTTGGAACCCTAGGCTGACTCTGAAGCCCTTCATGTATGTATATGAGTCTTCTAGAAACTGCTTGGCATTTCCTGCAGCAAGTTATAAGTTTATGGGGATTGGGTCTATTTTGTTTGCTTTAGGGCTTAATCCTGTTCGTTTTGTTTCGTTTTGTTATTGAGACAGGGTCTCACTCTCTAGTCCAGACTGGCCTTAAACTCTCAGCAATCCTCCTGCCTCAGCCTTCTAAGTGCTAAGACTTAGCCCACATGACTGGCTTTTTAAACACTTACGATTTTGTTTGTTTGTCTGTCTTTCTTTTAGACTCAAAGACAAGCAGGCTGAAGTAAAAATATGAGATTAAAAATATTTTGGGTGGAACCCAAAACTTTGATGTGCTAAGCAAACGTATTACCTCTGGTCCACAACCTTCAGACCCCTCACTTTTAAAAACATTTGAAATTTTAATAGCTTATAAAATCTGCTATGTTTTATGTAACGTGCTTTAAATGATGGGTTGTTGTTGTTTTAATGTGTTAGCTTTCTCCCATGCTATAAGTCTGAGAAAGGGTCCTTTTCTAGAAATAAGAATAGTGACAGGCAAAAACCAGAAGGGACCTCTCTGGCCACTGCCTCAATCCCTCTACATGTACACTGGTGCATGCTGGGTAAGAGAAGAATCAGAACTGGCTTTGAGGAGAAAACTAATGGTTTTAACATTTTTATAATAAATTATCTTAATTGTCTTCAGTTTTCCATACACACTTGAGTTTAGCTCTAAAATGACCCAAATGCATAAATGTGTCTGAATTTATCTCCCCCAGACTACATGGAATAAAACGTCTTTTAGTTGTTATATAGAATGTTTTATTTCAATTTAACAAACATTGAACTTAATAAAACTCATTTATACAAGGAATAATCACATAGCCTAAGCATGGCAGGGACAGCCTTAGCTTTATTGTTTTTATTACGATTTCTGGTGAAGGGTAAGTAATTCAATAAAATGTTTTGAATAGTTCAAACGTTCAAACGTTTTAAAAGCCAAGTGTTCCCCCCCCAAATTAATTGAATCCCTCTGTTATTATTTGATTTGCCAGGATGGATGAATCAGGCTTTCAAATAGCATTTAGCTACCTGTTAGAATCAGTTGTGTACATCAATACAGAGAAGAAAATTACCTAGGGCAGGGATTCTCAAAATAGAACACCCACTGGCTTCAGAACCAAGTGTAAATTATTTCTTTTCTGTGGAGGGGATGCACATGAGTGTGCAGGTTCGCAGAAGTATGTGGGTACACACCTGTGCCCGTGCATGCAGAGGTCAAAGCAAGACATTGGTGTCTTTCCCTGTTCCTTTCCAGCTCATTTCCTTGAGACAGGTCTCTCGCTGAACCAGAAGCTGGCTGGGATAGTTGGCCAGTGAGCTCTTGGGATCTACTTATCACTTACACTCACAGACAGAGACAAAGACAGAGACAGAGACAGAGAGACAGAGAGAGAGATCTGGGTTACAGGCACATGCAAGCATGCATCTCACTGGTCTTCCATGTCCTTTTCTTTAAAAATACAAACTTGTAATATGTATATATATATATATATATATATATATATAATGTATGAGAAGTTGTCTGTCCTTAAGGGACTGTTATAATGGCCCTTTGCATTCTAGACTATGCTTTCTTGAGAGGAAAGGGACTAAATAGCGGCAGATGTTATCTCCCAGATAAAAGCAGATGTGTCTAAGGTACTCCCAGCACTTCCCACAACCCACAGCGGCAGGCCCCACGGACTGACAAAGGAATCATGGGATGCTGAGATATAGCGTGCTCACTCCAGCTAGAACGTACTCAAATTCAGGAGGTCCAGGTCAAGCTTCCACGCCATAGCCCTCTGATGCCGCTTCTGAGACAACCCACATGCAGAATCACACACATGCAGCGAACACAGATGTGTCATGGGAAGACAGTGAAGCCTCAAGAATGTAGAAGATCAGCTCCACCAGGTTGACGAAGGCTGCTAGCAATTGTGCTGTGGTTTAGCTTCCTTGTGAGTTCACTACAGATAAAAACATCGGCCAAGATTAAAACATTGTTTTAAAATACCCTGTGTTTTTCATGGGGGGACACCTCTCCTTTGAGGGGGAAAAAAGTCTAATTATGCTGTATTCAACACTACTAAACTGACTTGATAATGAACAATTTAAATAAAGAACAATTTAACTGGAGAAGTAGACTATAGTATAATTGAAACAAACACGGGACACGGTAAATCTCTTCAGGACCAATCAAAGAGAAGTGGCGTGTCCTCCCGACTTCCTCACATACACGCTTCCACGTGAAAAATTAAACCTAACATTTCATCAAAAGCATGCCTTCTACTACACCCTTATTAATAATGAAAAAAGGCCAACACACGCATCCCTTCCTCCTGCCATACACTTTATTAAGAAATACCAAACAATGAAATTCTAGAAATTTTTCTAGGTTACAACCTTGGTTTTTTTTTTTTTTTTTGACACATTCTCCTATTTCAAAAGTGGCCACTAACAGCTCAGTTTCCACAGCAAAAGAATGCCGAAAATTGTTGTAGTCTGTCTGGGTCATTCAAGTAAGATCTTGCTGTGATCCGGGTGATTCAGGCTAAAATAAAAAAAAAAAAAATCAAGTTTTATATTTGGAGTGTGTACTTTTGTCTGGGGAGCTTGGGACTCAAATACACAGGTAATTGCCCCAATTCTCCATTTGTCCTTATTAGCAAAGATGCTTCCACTGAGACCTGCACAAAATCTCTCTCAATTCCACCACCCTGGAAAAGTAGCCCTGAATTTCTGGTTCTCCTCATGAAGAGAAACTTAAATTGAGATCGCCTACCTGGAGACAGCAAGGAGTACCTGACCACTCACTTAGCCAATTTGCTAAAGAAATTGTCCTGCCCGTGGCTTCCTGTTGCCTAGACAACCAAGTGAAGGCCTGATGGCTTCCCATCCCCCACCTCTCATTGCTAATTGGACCACTATTACGCATCTGGCAAAAAAAAAAAAAAAAGCAAAAAGCCAACCTCTGGAGCTAAGATATCAGAGTTGATAGTGAATATTGTGACTTGAAAGTGAAGCATTCCCCCCCAAACTCATGTGTGCTCCTCAGCCTGTTGTGCTGTTTAGGGGGCTTATAGACCTTTTAAAGGTAGAGTGTAGTTGTGGGAAGGAGACAGCTGGGAGATAGGCCTGTGGGTTGTAGCTGAGCCCCAACTCTGGCCTGAGTTCTGCTTCTTGAACCCCAGTGTGAGAGATATTCTAGCCTTCTGGTCCTGTGGCCGTGAACTCCACCGCGCCTTTCCCCTCCTGGTGGGCTGGATGCGTTCAAACCATAAGCCAACATAAGTCTTTTCTACCTTAAACTGTTTCCTCATATATTCAGTCACAGAAGCAAGAAAATTAACTAATATAATGGCCAACTACACACAGCTTGCAGGGCTATGAGTTTTTGAGCCCCGCCAGGGTAGTGAGCCTTGGCAAGGACATCTTAGGGGAGAGTAGAAGACGCAGGAAGACTCCTAGTGAATGAAGTTACCCGTGAACAGAGAAAAATCAGTTAGTAGAGATGAGTGAGCAGGGGGCCCTGGACCCACAACTGCATCACTGTGTTTACCGTACTCACATAGGTCTCAAGGTCTTCAGTAACCCTTCTCATCAGGAGGTTAACAGTGTCTTCTCCTGGAGACACAAGACCCAGCGGCTGTACTTTCAGTGTGCAGGGACAGGGTGGCAGCTGGCAGCAGAGCTATGATACGGCCAACATCTGAGGAGGCTTTCTACTGCCCCCTCGACGACACTGAATCTCTACCTGAAACTTCTAAGGGTGAAGACATTTTCTTTTTCGAGAGAAAGAAAGGTGGAAGTGGGGAGGCTGTCTTTCTTCAGAACACAAATACAAAGACAATGCTTTGGAAAAGATTAGATTCAAGTCAACCTTACACCGTCAGCAGAAAGACTTTTAACACAGAGAAAGACACACAGCAAGATGCAAACACCCCTTACCAGGAAATCACCATGGAAAGTTTTCTGTTAGTATAACTGGACTTTCACACTTATAAAATCACATAGATGATGATTTACAATAAAGACAGTGTACACTCTACACAAAAATAGCTCTAGGGGCCAGTGAGATGGCTCAGTGGGTAAAGATGTTTGCTACGAAGCCTGATGACCTGAGTTCAATCCCCAGGTCCCACAGGCTGGAAGGAGAGAACCAACTCCAGCATGTTGTCCCCTGACCTCCTCATGGGCAAACATATGCACACAATAAAGGAATAAATGCAATTACAATTTTTCTCAAATAGCTCACAGACCTCCCCTAGTCTTCCCAAACCCTCCCCGCTAAGTCCCATCCTTCCCAGTCTCTAGATACACAAACACAGGCATCACAGACTTCTTTGTGGAAGGTCACAACTATAAGTCAGAGAAGAATGACAGAAACACATGCCTGCTACTATAAATCTGGCCAAGAATCCATGGCTGGGGAGCTCACAGGACCCAGGCCTGAACCTCCTAATAGTATTTTACTTAGTGGACATAGTGTCAACGTGCCCCCAAATTAGTGTCTCTCTGCCTATGGATTAGTGCATCTCTTGGTCCTCATCAGAGAAATCTCTTTGTGCAGTGCATGACAGCTAACACAGAAACCCACAACTGATCATCGTGCTGAGAATCAGTGTCTTTGGAGTGCCTTGCCACAAACGGAGCATCTGTTTCGCACTATATTCCCTAAGCTTAGGGATCATCACAGAAGAGGAGGGCGGAAAGATTATAAGAGGCAGAGGTCAAGGGAGACCAGAACTGAAAATGTCTTCTGAGTATAACAGGACCACTGTGTTCCTGAACACATGGCCTGAGGTTGTCTACACAAGACCAAGCCAGCCAACATTCTAGCATGAAGTAGGAAGCAGATCGTGTGGCTTCCACCACTAACTCAGGAGCTATGGGACAGTTAAGAGCTTCTGGGGGAGAGAAGGTCAGATTTCTTTAAGGATATGGCTCCCAGGAGATACTCCAGTGCATGGCCCCATATCCAGAAGTGTATGAATAGCACAAATGTATTCAATGGGTTATTAAATTTTTTAAAAGAACACAAAATTGGGAGATTAGGAGATGGGGAGTGGATCTGGGAGGAGTTAGGGGGAAAAGTTAGAGGTAAATATGACTAAAATGCTGTGGGATATTCTGTATGCTAAATGTGTTGCTCTGATTGGTTAATAAATAAAACACTGATTGGCCAGTAGCCAGGCAGGAAGTATAGGCAGGACAAGCAGAGAAGAGAATTCTGGGAACAGGAAGGCTGAGTCAGAGAGACACTGCCAGCCGCCACCATGAAAAGCGAGATGTAAGGTACCGGTAAGCCACGAGCCACATGGCAACTTACAGCCTAATAGATATGGGTTAATTTAAGATATAAGAACTAGATAGCAAGAAGCCTGCCACGGCCATACAGTTTATAAATAATATAAGTCTCTGTGTGTTTACTCGGTTGGGTCTGAGCGGCTGCGGGACTGCGGGTGAGAGAGATTTGTCCTGACTGTGGGCCAGGCAGGAAAACTCCAGCTACACTAAAACAATTATAAAAATTCTCAAAGAATTAATAAAATTATTTGTTTATTTAAAAAAAAAAAAGGAGAGAAGGGTAGCTCCTTCCAGCAGTTTGTTTCCATCAACTACCGGGTTTCTTCTGGTGAGAAAAGAATTATCACCAATTTCATCCAAGGATAAGGAGTCATAAAGAAATGACTTTCTAAGTGCAGTGCAGAATTTTCAAATAGAGCTAAGTTCAGTTCCCCAAATGCCAGTGAAAATGGATGCTGTTTTCCAGTAGAAAAGTATCTGCCTACCATCAAGAGTCAAAGGAAGCCTTGCTGCTACTTAGAACAGGAATTAGGAAATGGAAATGGACTGCAGAGTTGGCTCTGTTGGAAGTGTCCTGCACCCCTTGACTTACCAGCGGGATAGATTGCCCTGTCTGGTTAGCACTTCGATTGGCATCAGTGTAGACACGGGTGACCCACCAGCACTGGTGACTCCTGAGAGAACAACGTTAGTTAGAGAGGAGCTGAGGAGGTGGCTTCCCTGGCAGGGTGTTTGCTGCACAGTGTGAGGACCCAAGTTCATGTTCTTAGCACCCCCATAAAAAGTCAAACATGACAGCCTGTGCCTGTAATCCTGGCTTGGGGGCGGTGAGGGGGGGGGGGAGTAACAAGTAGATCACTGCAGCTCCCTGGCCAGCCAAGATGAACCAGTGATCTCCAGATTCAATGACAGACCCTGTGGTGGTTTGAATGATGGCCCTCATAAGATCATATCTTTGAATGCTTGGTTCCTAATTGGTGGAACTTTGGGGGGAAGGACTGGGAGGTATAGCCTTGACATGGGTGTGGACTGGTTAGAGGAAGTGTGTCACTGGGGACGGGCTTTGAGTTTTCAAAAATCCATACCAGGCCCAGTCTCTGGCTCTCTGCCTCATGCCCGTGGGATCTGATGTAAGCTCTCAGCTACTGCTCCAGTACCATGCTTTACCTGCTTGCTGCCATGCTCTCCCACATAATGCCCACGGACTCACCTTCTGAGACTGTAAACAAGGCCCCAATTAAAGGCTTTCTTTTTTAAGTTGCCTTGGTCAGAGTGTCACTTCACAGCAATAGGAAAATAATTAAGATAGACACGTCACAAAAATAAGATGGAGAGTAGTCACATGGTACACATACATTCACATAAACAAATACAGCAAATATACACACAAAAATGAGAACGTTACACCAGAGCTAGCGCATAACAGTTAAGTTTCATAGTAGTAAGTAAAATTAGGAAATAAGAAGTAAGAATCTAGATTACTAAATAATTTTAGTTGGGAAATATGCATAAAATGTATAATAATAAGGTTCTAACTTTGTGCATGGATGTGTTTTAACATCATTTTCCTCTCAATTAAACTTTGTCTGATTACTACATAATGCTACCTCTGTTTCATAAAACCACTCTGGACACGACTGGTTTGCTTTCTCTGCCCTCCAAGATGAATACCCACATGGGTAGTTCCAGGGCGCTTGGAATCCCTGAAATGTTACCTTGATCTGGGCCACATAAACACGTATTTTTCTGAGAGAAGAGTCTAGAACCTTCATCAGATCATCACTGAAGCTACACAAAATTAAGAAGAATAAAATGAATGAGCCTGTCATTCAAGATTTTATCACTTATGTTGTTTATTCACAATTTGTTAAAAAAAAAAGCTTATATTTTAATTTTCCAAGTTGATGCCTTTTGCCAATTCAATAAGGTCTGAAGATTCTCCTCTTTCTTCTAAGAATTTCATGAAGACTTTCTTCCCCTTGCTATGAAGAGACACCATGACTGAGCTTTTTTTTTTCACTTTTGAAAATTTCACTTGTAACAATCCAAAGAGATTCCTCATTTTCAAAACTTAGGGCCTACTTGTAATTACCGAGTGGTGACATGAGCCCTGAGGTTCACAGTGAGCACCACATGCAGATCCAATTTGCCCCTCTCCATCACACCAGGAAACATCACGTCTGAGAAAACAAGGTCATAGGAGTGGTCCTCGGCATGGAGTGGCACCAGCCTCTACTTGGCAAATCAATGGTGTTGTCTACTCTTCTTGCATAGAAACACAAAGGAAGTAGAATGAAGAAGAAGGAGAAGAAGAAGGAGAAGAAGAAGAAGAAGAAGAAGAAGAAGAAGAAGAAGAAGAAGAAGAAGAAGAAGAAGAAGAAGAAGAAGAAGAAGAAGAAGA